>JAGFVP010000275.1:0-40393 GCA_021031095.1 Bathelium albidoporum | reverse complement strand
AAAAAAAAAAAAAAAAAAAAAAAAAAAAAAAAAAAAAAAAAAAAAAAAAAAAAAAAAAAAAAAAAAAAAAAAAAAGTCGTCGCCGCCGCCAGTGGCCTAGATTGTACGGCCGATGAACGGGACAGTTAAACATTGCGCCAAAGCCGCAATCACTGCGTCGACAGCGAAGAAGATGACCGCGGCTATGACAGTAGTTTTCCGTTCAACTGCATAGAAATCACAAAGGTTGGCTGGAAAACGGTGAAGGAATGAGATGTCCGCCCAGAAGGCGTCGATGACGGGACCATTCATCTCATCGACGATAATCTGATATCGCAAAGTGCATTCAATGAAACCCGTTCAATCTTCGACTTGGTAGCAGAAGTGTTGGAATATGGCAGCAGCATTGGTGTGGTGGGTATTACCTTATTTGCACTAGCGTGGGGCAAAACATATTCTGTCTCTCGCTCTTCCGAGACCTACTAGACTCTAATAATCCACTTTTCGTTCCACGCTTCTGGCTGCTGCATCACACATTAACAGGAAGAGCAACGGACATTGGGGTCGCGTTCAAAGCAACCGCAAGAATGGTTACGCAACGGCTGGTAAATGCAAGATAAAAAGTGGCACTTGGCTTCCACTCTGGTTCTGTATCTGGTCTGTTTTCTTAGACTCTAACTGCTGAGTCTGCTTTGACTTGTTCCATCTCAGCAGTCATCAAAAGAATCTCATGGCGCCTCCGTCTAGCAGGCTCTTTTCGATCGTATCTTGGATAACTGACCAGGCAGCAAAAAGCGCCGGATCAATGCTTGTGAAAATATTTCTCGTCGCCAAGCCAGAACATTTCTAGGCATCACCATTGCACGGAAGCTGTGCGGCTGCTTTTTCTCTCACTAGGTACTATTTCTCGTGTACTACATACCTACGCCGACCGACTGGTGACCCGCATCTAATCAGCGCGTTCGCTGCTCAGTTGAACTCGCTTATACTGTTCCTGGTACTACTCTTACGCCAATACTGTGGGACCCGCTTATGTCCTGCAGTAAGCCTGTACCAGCCATACCTTCTACACGAGGCGATGCTTCCAACATACGTCAAAGTTTTCCTCTTACCTGCGTCTCCTCTTACAAGATGCTGTGCTGCCCACCATTGAACTCCGCCTTACCTGGCCCTGGATCTTGGGTGCAGATAGCTGTGCGAACCCGACTCTTCAGCGTGCTGTCCAACTCGCTATTTTCTACTAATGCCAACAAGCCCTGCATGAGACTATGACTGGCGACGCGCTCTTGATATGCCGTTCCAGCCAGGCATGCCGTTACGGGATCGACGCATATGAGTAAGACCTCGCTCTCAGTTGACTTCGCGAGGGCCACGACCCTAGTTTCATTTTTGAGAATGCCGCGCTTGCGGTGTTAAATATGGTCAAAGATGAGGCATTAATATATACGGAAGGCAGGGTGGTGGAGGAAGTTTGGCATCTGGTATAAGCGTGTATTGACTGTTTAGCGGTGCGTGGCATGGGACGGTGTTTATATTGGTATTATAGCACAATAAGCGTGACTGTCACGATATCGCCGCTCGTGCCGGGCTTTCCTACTATTATGGAAATGGCCTGACCAGGCCATCCACAGCAGCTGCGCCGCCAGTGGACCGATTTCGTACTAAACACCACTTTCTAGTTTTCAGCTTTTTCCATAAAAAATTAAGCATTTGCTGCCTCCGCGCTTAGGTGGAGACATTTCATTTTATCTCAGCGGATTTTTTGGTGGCGAGATTATCTCCTTTTGCTGCTCTATCTGCATTCGCTGCTGCTTCAACTGCTCCTTGTCCTGTTTCTGCCGGTCCAACTGCCAGTCCATATGTCGTTGCTGCTCCATCTGCTCCTCATCTTAATAGCCTCTTTTCGTTGTGAGGCGCTTGCAGATTGGCTAGGTCGTTTGAATGCTTCTTCGTCCTGAAAGGAGGTTTTCTGAGAATCCTGCTGCGAATCCGATTTATCGAGGGCTATGTTAGACGCAGTAAAAGACGGCACAGTCCGCCGAGGAGGCCATCTAAGTAGTGACATCGGGCAACATGAGCGGGATTATCTGTTTCGGCTGCTGCTGGTGTCGGTTGGATGCTTCCGCGAGCTTCAAATCGCCGTCGTTCTGCTACTGAAAAGTCCTTTCTCACAGAATGCCACGAGCAGGCAGTTATTTCTAACCCCGATTTTCCGTGTACATAAAGGAAGGATACCTCATTTAGGGTTAGAAGAAAACCCACCTATGAAAAAGCGACAACATCTGGATTTCCAGAAACTTCGCGCTCTTGATTCGGAAAACTGCTTTCAGAGCTGCTAGAGAAGGTCTGTTTCATAATGCGTAACTTTGATAGGTCTTCCTCACTAGTTTTCGCTGGCTGATCTCCAAGCACGGAACCGTCCTCGGAGGAAGTCTCCAGACCAACTGTCCAAGACCAACTTCTCTCACTGCGCGATGAAACCCTCAGTCGGCTCGCCAGACGTCCCGAACTATTATCCTTGGAGGTGGGTAGAGAATGCGCTATAGGCGTGTTCACGCCTTCACCACAGCCCGAATTATCTTCGGAAAATTCAATTGTGGGGATCGGGTCATTGTATGCCTCTCCCAAGAAGGACAATGGGACTTCTGATGTTGATGTCTCGTCACCCAGGGGGAATGATGACAAGTTAGAGATAGAAGGAAATGTCATTTGTGGGATAGCTCCATCTTCAGCGTCGCCTGGGACCTCTCCAAGGCGCATACCAGAAGCGTGCGAGATGTCAGTCGTGTCACGGAGTGTTGGTGTCTTAGTTCCGTCGCCCGGGTCGAGGTTGGGGAAGACAATACCAATAGGTGTATTGACCTCCGTATTCACTTCCGTGGCTTCAAAAAGAACAAATTCACCAAATCGATTCTTCTTAAAAAGACCATTCTCGCAACCTCTTTCCAGACACTGGTCGACAGTGGATCGCTCTGCAGGGTCAAGCTTCAACATGAGCTTGAGAATGTCTACAATCTGGTCGTCATTCTCGTCGAGCTCATCGAGCTTGCTGAGAACAGTCTTGTACCACTTTGAGTTCCAGGCTTTCAGTTTTGCCTCTTCAAAAAGTGCAGGAAATTGATCAGACGGTTCGATATTGTAGAAGAGTCTCATAACAGTGATGGCCAGTGACCATATGTCCACTGATATTCCGTAGCTCTTTTCCTCTCCATGCCAAATCTCAGGCGCAGCGTACAGACCCGTTCCACAGAGTGTTTTCAAGGCGTTGTCATTAACCGATTTCAAGGAATCCGGATCGCCAAAGATAAGGGTAAAATCGTCGTCAACAAGAATGTTCTCTTCCTTGAGATCTCTATGGGCAAATCCTAGCTTGTGGAAGGCATGAAGGCCGAGTAGAAGCTGAAGAAAGATTGTCGGAAACATGTCCTCATGAAGTCCGTGATCATGGAGATCCTTCAGAGTCCCATTTTGATAGTAGGGCATGATGTAGTGAGGGTTGGGAGTCTCGTCGTACTCTATCACCCGAAGAATATTCGGCTGTTCACATATTAGATGTAGCCTCTTAGCCAGTCATTAAACTCACATGATCAACGGTTTGTAGGAGTTCCATCTGGCTCCGGAAGTTCTTGAACCAATCTTCGTAAGCTTTCCTCTCCTTCTCTTCATCGTCGTTCGTCTTACTGTCCCGCTTCCTCTTCCTTTGAAGTTGTGGAAGTCTTGGGTAAGTAAGTATCGCTTTCTTGACATAATATTTCCTATCTCTCGAGTTCATTATCAGCCGGACAGTAGCAGAAGAAGATGAAGCAAGCTTCCTGACATCTACGTAGGCCGGTGGTTCATTTCTGTGGGGAGTAAAGGGTTGACTGGGTGCCGCGGTGATTGTGTTGCTGTGAAAATCAAGTGTGTTCAAAAGCACAGTTTCCGTAGGATCTCTCTCCCGGAATACTTCAAGCTTCTTTAAGTATTCGGATGAGCCAATAGGATGGTTCGGGAACTCGATTGTGTATGCAGTATTGCCTGTAAGGATAACAACCTCATTCCAACGCTTTGGAAGCCCTGGTTGGCCCGCAAGAACATGTTCTCTGAGTGCTACCTGTTTTTCTTCTTTGCCATCTTGCATCACCCGTGTTCCGTATGTCGAGTACCGATCCTTCAATAATACACTATAGTCTTCTTGGACAACAATGACAAACTGTTGACCGCTGACCGCTCTTATTCCTGGAAACTTTAACAAGATATGGGAGACCTTCTCGTCTGTGCCGAATTGGATTTGATTGGAGCTAAGGTGTTCGAACTTGAGGAGGAGGCGATTAACGGAGTCATGTTCGCTATCAGGAGTTGGCGAAAGGGCTGGAGTGGGCTCTCTACTATCAATTTGATTCCTATCCAACCACGTAGCATTGTGTGGGTGGCTGAACGCTTGGATGGTGTTAGCCCAATACTTTCCGTGCCATGGTGTTAGAACCGCGAAGACGTCCAGCCCGTACATATTTGAAGAGATGAATAGCGAAGACAGAAAATGGGACTGACAGGTTGAAAAATAGGAGCAAGGCTAAAAGGAATTAATTGAGGAGGCATGTTGCTGGCGCATCTTGTACGCGCCAGCAATGAAGCTGTGTTACTCTGGCCGAAATGAAGGATTCGTGCAGGGGAAACGATAGGATGAACTGCCATTGGAAGAGGATGTGTGAGACTTGTGGCCCGTATTGAAGCAATATGCATTTGCATTATGCATCAAAACGAGATGCGATTCGCCGGATGATTTGATGGCGATGAATGTCGTCCGTGGTTAATCCGATCGGTCCTCCTCTCCCGAGACCCCGTCCATTGAGTTTTCCTGATTATCACCAATTCTATCTATCTTTAGTCTATTCCATGTTTCTGTGACTACCATGGCTGCTGCTGTTGCCTCTCCAATCCATAAGTTGACTGGTTGCACTCGCCAGGTCTTCAAATCTCATATGTACGGAACCCGCTTCAGTGAGCTGATCGTGGTCCTTGGTTGACCATGCTAACACTAATTTTCTGCAAAGAATATACCAAATTCCAGGTGTTGAAGAGTTTTCAGCGGAGGATATGAACAGTGTTTGCACTGCTATATTGTACGACTGCAAGATGCTCTCCAGAGGTTGTCATTTCCTGCCTAACGCGTCACTTAGACATTCTGAAAACACGACTGATTTAGATGCTACCGCACTTTCCGATGCACTTCGGTCTATCCCTAAGTATAAATTCTCCATTTGCGTCACATCCGCATGCTTACGCTTGATACCGTAGAGATCGATTGCTCCCCGCACCATCGCTACGTAGCCGCTCTCCGACATTGCCACTTGATGAGGACGCAGATTGGGAGACAGGGCAAGGAACAGACGGAAAAGAACCCACGTCCAAATATGATCCTGCAAGTCATGAACATCTGGCCAATGCTGCTGGTAAAGCAACGACGCGTAGGCTTCAGAATGGGAGGTCAAAGGCTGGTCGAGTTACCAAGCCAGTTTCATCAAGGATATCGAAACAGTCATCCAAGAAACAAGGCGTACGACGCCGGACAATGAAACAGCAATACGAAGCCAAGTACTTGGGCGAAAAGACAAGAAAGTATCCGAAAACGCGACAAGTTGAGCCGCACCATTCGAACTTCACCTCACCAGCAATTTTCCCAAGACATCAGGCTGACCAACTGGGCCACCCCAAACGCCAGCCAAATTCAACTGACCAGGAAGCTCAGTCCCACATAGTTAGCAATGACCTAAATCCAGAGGATGCGCAGCGTACAACTAGAAGCAGAATGAGGGTATTTGAGAGCAAGTTCTCTCCAAAGAGTGTAGTCTATAACAGAAGCCGACGGAATTCAGCTCAAGGGGCATGGCACTTGAAGCAGGAGAATGGGCTGGAGTCTCTGCGAGAGTATAGGACAACGAGTGGAAGAGTGGTAAAAAAGCCCAAGAGGTTTGGATTCACTTAATTAGGAAATAGCTCGTCAATCTAAAAATTACAATCGTCACAGGATGGAGAGTCGTCAGCAATACCAGAGTTGCCTTCTGTCCGAAACGCGGCTGCCTCTTCGTGGCTTTGGAGACGGAGTACAACTCCTCGGACACGTTGCTCAGTTCCTCATCATAGTAGGTTCACAATCGAAGGATTTCGTGGTCTGCGATCTAGCCATCCCCGTTCAGTAAAAGTCTGCGAGGATCGACATCGTCTCCGCGCCCGCGGACTCGGCTATAATGGGTAGCCCCATTGTATGGCTGGTATGGCACCGGCTGATGAAGAGCTTTAGTATAGGATGATTGTTATGCATTATCGCCATCGTAAGCGGTGAGTGTCCGTTATTCGGGACTCGGGTAGTTTACTTACGATGACAGTCCACAAGTTTGGCGACTTTGCCAAGGAGGACGGCATCTCACTGACTAACACGATTGAGATGTGGAACAAAAGAAGGAAGCAGGACATCACCGCAGCCACGCGATAGATCCTGCAGTAAGCTCTCAAGGAGGTCCCGAACATATCTGCTAGAAACCTGAGATGAGGTCCCATGAACGTTGGAGTGATATTAATTAAGGAAAGATTTCCAGCTCGCAAACCCGCATCGTAGACAGATCGGGTTCGGAACCAAAGATAAAAAAGATTGAAGAAAAGGAACTAAATGTGAAACAGTATGTCAGCCGGAGCCCGCGGACCTGCAAACCAGTGGTGCTCGATAATCTGGCGATAGGTCAAATACTTAGCTATCAGGCAAAGTAGCTTCCTTAAGAATAGTCGTAGAAAAAGAGGAACTCTTAACAGTAGGAGAAGGATGAAAAAGAAAGCCCGGCCGAAGCATACGCATGAGCGAAAAGCGTGATGGTTGAAGGGATCAAGAAGATATGTCAAACACGGGAGAAGGAAGTGGCACATCGACTTTATAATTTCAAAAGCTGAATCTCATGGCGTACAACAATGTGTCTCGAGCACGGCTATTGCACAAACTGAGGAAACGACGGATCAATCAAACGACCGTGCGATGGATCGACTCCTTCCCCAGTAATCGGTCCACCTCGCTGAAGCTTCGCGAATACACAGCCCCTCCGGCACCAATTGAAACGGGAATTCCCCAAGGATCCAGGCTGTCCCCAATCCTCTATCTGTTCTACAACGCCGATCTGATCGAGGCATGCAAGACAGAGAACACAGAAGCAGGAGGATACATTGACGATGTCACCATTCTAACAGTCAATACAACAGCGGCATATAGCTGCAAAAGTCTTAAAGCCATTCACCGGAAAGCGGAGCGTTGGGCATTGCAGCATGGCTCTCAGTTTGCACCGGCCAAGTACGAACTCGTCTTCACAAGAGGCCCACGGGCAAACAGTACACATGCGCTCCAACCACCACGCGCCACAATCAAAGCATCTCCATCATGCCGATATCCAGGTGTCCAGATGGACACCCAGCTACGATGGGACTACTATCGTGAGAATATCGAGGCCAAAGCTACCGAGCGGTTATTAGTATTGTCGGCTTTAGCATCCTCGTTATGGGGACAGGATTGATCAACCTTCGACATGTATATCGTGCAATGATCATTCCTCATATGCTATAGGGTTGTTCGGCGTGGCATATTCCAGAGAGCAAGAGCAGGAATAGGGGCAGCGCCATGGTGGCAGCAATCAGCAGAGTCCAGAGACGCGCAGCCCAGATCATCACAGGGGCCTTTTGGACCACGACTGGTGCTGCAGTGGACCTGGAAGCAAATCTGCTGCCACCGCTGCAACAAATAGAACAGATAGCACTTGAGGATATCGTGCGGATAAGAACAAGTCTGCTCCACGTAGAAATGGCTCACTCTGGGGACGATAAGGACACCGAAAGCCCCCTTGCCCGATTTTCCAGCATCTTAGAAAAGAAGTCTGACATCTAGCTCGATCGTCTGGAGATGCGCCAACCGCACGTGCTATCACCATGGTGGATCGCTCCGTTCATCCATGTCGTCGATGTCAAAACGCGCGCCTGCGCAGGACGGAATGTATGGGAACATCAACAACCTCCACCGCATATGCCGCAGAAATTCGAGGGCTGGAAATGGCATTCCAAGTCGCTCTCGACATCCACGCTAATTCGAACATTCTCAGTAAGTGCATCATATTCACCGACAATCAATCTGCCATCCCAGCCATCGCCAATCCTAAGTGCTCCTCGGGCTAATATATCCTCGTGGAAGCGATCTAAGCATTCGACAAGCTTCGTGACAGAGGATGGGAGATCCAGATCCGATGGATTCCAGCGCATATAGGAGTACCTGGCAATGAAATAGCGGACGAAGCTGCAAAGGAGGCTGTCCACCAACATTTGGGGGAACACACTGTTTCAGAAGCACCATCAAAGCCAAGTTCACTCCGAGTCTTGATCGCGACCACCAAATCGACCATTCGCCAAACAATGAAGAGTGAATTGGAGAAGGCTTGGGAAACAGCCAAACATGGTCGCGAGCTGTACCGAGTCGGGATCAGACCGGGCAAACACGTAGGGGTCCCACATGTGGACATCGTGATCGCTTTCATCAGCGCTATTCGCGTCGGCGGTGCGGAGTGGATCAAGGGAATGGTTGGATGCGCGCGCGAGAACGCTGCCGATGCCGAACTGGAAATGATGGCTTCTGTCTCGACAGAAGTGGGCGAGCTGTGGGATCGTAAGGCCGTCGTCCGCAGTGCTGGTGAGCCTCAAATCAAACAGATCATACATATACCCGCTTCAGATGGCGACATCTCGCCTGAGTCATTCATCACCATGTATCAGGACACTTGGGACCTCAACCATGGTCATCATCTTCTTGAGACCGCGGATATGGCACCAGTTAGCTCCGAGACGCCTGACATCGATCCCGAAAAGGCAGACGGAGGGGCCGGTGCCCAGTTGAAACAACGCCGTAAAGAAGCACTATTCAAGAAATACAAAGAGCAGCACATTGAATTACCGCCAAACTTGTCATTAAATATGTCCAGAGGAAGCAGCCGGACAGCACTGCTTGTATATACCGTAATCGCTTCGCTCCTCCAAGCTGGTGGGCTGGGTAGCTTACATCCGCTACTCTACAAAGCCTCACAAGAAAGAGAACCTCCAGTCATCGTTGGAGACAGTTGGCTTTCCGTTCCTTGTCGTTGGAACCGGACTTCTTACTCTCAGTATGTATCACTGTGCTCGTATCATCGATCACGGCAGTATGGATAAACATTGGGTTAGGGGTGAACCATCATCCGATGTGTCAGGGAATCCGGACTATGTACGACCTCCCATGGATCCGTCCAATGCATTACCCAGATCATGTCTCGAGGGCGACTCATTTAATGCCAAAAATATGCAATTTTACTGGGTCCAAAAGGAACACAATGCTGGTGACAAGGGCTTCGAGTCTTGCGTACTGCTCACCAAAAAACCATAACAAGAGGTTCTCGAGTCTCATCGAAAAGTCGGAGGATATGATCAGCAGAAAGCCGAATCCCTGGAAGAGCTCCAAAGACACTGGTTTGTGAAACTGATGGACAAGCTTCGGAATTTGCGCCAGACCGGAGCGGGAATGAGGGACGCCGCCTCCAAACCAACCGCCAAAACCTTTATCATCATAGTCGTGGGCCTCGTCGGTTTTGTCTTGCAGCTCCAAGGTTTCCGCTTTCTCAACTGGTCTTGCTTGCTTGCATAGCTTGTAGCGCTTGTAATCGTCACCCTTTTCCGTGCGCTGGTTCGTCAAGGAATGACACGAACGCCAGACGCTGTCACAATGGAAAAGGAATATCTTCTTGACCGCCTCACACTCGCCATTGTTGGCAGCAAGTCTAACGCGCGGCCCAAGGACTCCAAGCTATCGGTCATTCAAGGTCTCGAATCGCCAGCACTGTCTCTTGCTTTCGGAGTTACCGGTGCTCCGACGCTACATCTGAAGCTCAGGGACGGGGATCAGCAAGGGCGCAATCTTCGGAGAGTAACAGAGTTCCAACATTGGTGCCTGGAGATCGAGAGTTTCCTCCTGTCACCTCCGAAGCCCCAGCACTGGTACCGTGGGTTCAGGAGACTGTTTCTCCAGCCATGTCTGAGGCTCCAGCATTGGTAGCTAGAGATTTAGAAGCTCCAATCTCAATTTCTTCTGACGTTCCACAATTAGTTACTACTGTCTCAGAAATGTCTGCTTCAGATCCCAACGAAGCTCCGCCTGCCGTCTTAGATATTGCGCAACAAGCACTCTCCCTCAGAACAAGGCTAGGTCGACTATCTAAATGGACTGGCTCCAAATCTGAAGACGCCATCATCCTCTCAAATTCAATTGAGGCAGCGATTAAGTTGCTTAATCCTCAGTCACGAAACCACCCTCAAGTTGAATGCTTCTTGGCAATACCAATTTACGCCATTCAGTCTCAATCGTTTGCATCTTCGACTGCCGTGTCTGGTATCCAACCAACTATTCCTGTGCCCAAGAGGGCTCAGGTCGCTGCAAATATCCTTCCAACTCAAGCGCCTACTCCTGCGCCCAAAAATCCTAGATCCTCCATAAATAGTATTTCAGCCGGAGCTGCTGTCCCTTGGACGCAGTCGGAGGTTCAACTCACATTGTGCAAGGAAGATAACCAGTGGAAAGTTGATGATGCCGAGCTCGAGGCGCTGATTTCACTTGTGTCGTACTCCAAGCACATTGCCGACCAGAGACAACGTTCAGAGGATCTGGCGGCGGATGCAGGCAAAAGAAAATACGTGTCCCTTGCAGAACACCAGCCGCTTGGTTGGCTCCGCACCAAAGCGCCAGGTTCGTCCGTGACTTACGATAAGGTTATTGGCAAATCAAATCACAGGCTACTGAGCGATATTTTTTGGTGGACTGAAGACGCGTATGAAGGCGTCAAGAAGGCTAGAGTTACTGAAGTGTGCAATCAAGCCAAGTTTGCAACCTTAGCCGAAACTATCTGCTTCAACTCCGATGGCATTGACAGCGGTTCTGCGGACGCCCTTGGACTTGGATTCTACGAAGGTGAAACTAAATCTCAGGCTTCCGAGGACAACGGCACGAATGTGAATCATTCAGGAATACTCTATATTGACATAGATAGATACACTTTTGGCACTGGAGTGCAGCGAGAGACAATTCTTTGTGCTCCATATCTTCTCGGCTTTCATATGGGGAGTCGCTAAAGACATTGCAGTGACTGAGCTACATCCGACATCGGTCAGCTCCAAAGATATATCTCGCTACAATGAGCCAGAGCTTGAGGCTGCGCTCATAGTGCAATACCTGTGGCTCCTCTGTCGATTTGACTACAAGAAGGAACTCCCACACCTCAAGAGCGAGAGACTTGAGGCTGTGGTTAAGGAGCTTCAAGTACTGGGCCTGGGAACCCCCAGGGAGCTCTACAAAGTTCTCATACCCCCATTGAGCTACTTCGGCAAACTAACGACTGAGGCTTTGGTTGACTAATATCATGAGCGACTCGCCCAACCAGAACAATTTATGAATTGGAGCGGCGCGTGCGATGGATATGCTTACCTACTCGAAGCTTTGGATCAAAGGAGTCCTGCGCACGACCGCTTCGCACACCGTACCGCAGCCGTCACCTATGACTTCCTCGTCCAAATGACTGAGGAGCCAGCTCTGCCTGTGTCGGAATATGGCTTGGAATCTGTCAAGGAGCTTCAGACATTCATTGTGCAGCACCAGGATGTCCTTCAAGCCATGTTATCACTATGTGGGAGCCTTCCAGTACCTCCTTGGGGATCCTACAACCAAAAGGATGCCAATATCATTGCCGAAAGCATTGGATTGGAGAACATCCCGCAAGCAGCAATTGCCGCAGTCGTTCCAATGCCACGGAACTTTGATTTCCCAGGGGCCACAAACGTGTTCGGCTGGACTGCTGAATACAATGATACTTTCAACAGAGGCTATACCAATGAAATCGACACAAGGCTTCGCTCGGTATTCGATCTCTCTAGACAAACAGTCTTACGCCACCTGATCGATCCAAGCGTCGAGCTGGGTCGGCGGTATTGGGACATCATCAGTATTTGGGAATCGCATGAGCAAGCTTTTCAGGGTTGCGCCAAATACCCCCCTGCAGTTCGAACTGGACAGATGCTTCTGCACCGGGCCGCGAGTGTCAGCCTTGAAGTAATTGCCAAGCGTTTGCTGGATGAAGGCGCAAAGGCCATCGTCAGGGACAACGCTGGGCGAACCCCTCTGTGCATGGCAGCATGTTTCGGCAACAGTCATATCATTGAGCTGCTCTGCAACCCGAAGTTCGTGGATCAACAGAGCATAAACCAAAGAGATCGCTATGACCGAAACGCTCTCCACTTTGCGGCCATGAATCTCCAAAAGGACAGCATCCAACTACTCCTCTCTCATGGTATTGAATTTGACTGCGACATTGACCACCGAACGTCACTGTTATGTGCAGCAAAGACATCGGGTCCGAGCCAGAAGGATGTAATTGAGATACTATTCGTCAAAGCCGGCCCCGTGTGGGTCAACGAACCCGGCCTCCCCGGCCGTACACCAGTATCATATTCGGCTGAGACATCCGGCTCTGATGTGTTACAGTTGTTTCTCGGCAATAGCCACGTCGACATCAACCAGCCGGATCTGTACAAGCGTGTACCGCTCGGGTACGCTGCAAAAGCAGGAAACAAAGATTGTGTGGCCCTGCTTCTCGATCAAAAGCAGGAGAAGATCGTGATAGACGCGCGGGGACAGAGCGAGAAAGTCGGATTTGACAAATTGAGGGGGGCGAAGTGGCTGATGACGACCGCAGAAGAGGAAGCAGAGAGGCAGAGCAATCGAGATGTCGTGAATCTCTTCCGGATGCATCGTGGGGAGGAGTCGTTGGAACAGCCCGCAGGAGGTAATAATGCTGATGAGTCGGAGACATGAGCTCCGCTGGAAATTGAGACCGAAGGAGCTCCATGAGATGACTTTCCTCGGTGGTATCTGGCTAGAAGTTGATGGGAGATCTCACAAAATGGCGGAGAAGTGCGTTCATGTCGAGATGCGTATTGTAGACGAAGTACTCCCGTATCGATTCAGAAAGATGTAGGCAGCCAGAATTCTGGTGAGATACGGATCTCTGTACAGTACAGGCCAGGCTTCCGCATTTATCCTATCTCTAAGGGATATATGTGTTTACATTAAGGATAGCTCAGCCCAGGTTAGCGCACCTCAGTCGACTGTACAATCTTACCGAGTACCTAACATCTGTCTTCCCTTGGTTTTCTCGATCAATAATCTAGAAGCGCAGGGCATTCGTGGCTGTTGCTCGCCCGCTTCGCCTCAAAGCTCGGATCAATCCGCGATACGGAAAGGTCGTCGGCGTTCGCAAGTAAGCACATGTGGATCCAACAACAAGGCAAGCGGCGGATATTCAATAGCGTTCCAGACTATTCCATGAAGTGGAGCGTCCTGAACCTGAACATGACCACATGCCTACCTTCAAAAATAGGAATCCAGACTGGATGCAGCGAGCAATCGCAGTCGGGAGAGCTTCGAGTCATCCACCGTGGCTAGTAATGGAATCCGGACAGCACATTGGTTGGCGGAGTCATAAGTGCGCGCAAATACGGCAATAACTAAATCAACATTGTCGGTTGAGTTGGAGCAAGGATCCAACATGAACTCGTGCTCCGACGGCAAAACATGCTGCCTCCACATGCCTTCTTTGTCAGACGATTCTCAAGATATGGAATGATCTTCTTTTCAGTCAGGGAGATCACTCTTCGGTTTATTTGATCGAACTTGGATCAAAGTATCCAATCATGTAGGATCTGCGATTCTACACAAGCCCAAGTCTTGCAAGTATCACCGTGTTGCAGGTTCTGGAGATTCTGACGTCTCCTCCACCTCGTTCGCAGGCTTGAAGCTTGCCTCGTGATTTCTGCCTTGAACGTTCGACCAATGATCATGAATGACGGCTCAGGAGGCTCACCGGAAGGGAAAAAGAAAAGTGCCAAAAGGAGGATTAGGCGCAGCTGAATGGAGTATTGGCAGACATGGGGTGGTCATGAAGGGTGACTGACAAGGTGTGGTGCTCGGCGGTCAGGGGTCAACAAGCCGCCTCTCTCATTACATCGCCCTATCAGCGTGCAAAGCTGGATGCATCTTTGCCTTGAATGCCTATTCTACACCCAACTCGCTACAATCTGCTTCACTTAGCAATGTAACCCTGCTGTCTTAGTAGCAATGCCAGCCGGTTTTCAAGACCATAGGCTGGATCGGCCCATCAGCTGGACGCCGGAAAAATTGATAGGTCGCAAAGAGGCGGTTTTATCCATTTCATTATCACCAAGAGATTACTCCAACGCCTCCATTTGTTCTTTTTAGATTAATTCGTAACACGGAAAAGGCGGTGTTCTCGTTGTTTCCATGACCTTTAATGTCTGATCGATCAGTGTGTTCTTGCTCGCACCGCCATGCTCTATCATAACATCTGTTCCTGTCTCTTTGGTTTCAGTCTCGCAGTCGGCGTTACGTCGACTATCTACAATACATCTGAAGATCAGCATGCAGTTCACAATGCTACATTCAACAGGTCCTATTCTACCAACATGCCTTTTTCATCTGTGAGAAGCAGTAGAGAATCTCATCATCATGGTACTGGAGACTACATCGCTCACGGGTTCGGATTAAAGCAGTCTCTAAAGCAACCTTTTTCGAATACATCGCCTGGATCCTATGTTCATTCCGGTATCATAACTCCAAACCACAGCTCCGCTTTTATATCTACGAGCTCACGTTCCCTGTTGTTTCCTGCCCAAACCTCGTCTGCGGGCGAAATTTCTAATTTGGTGGACGACACAAGAGCCACTCCGAATGTATCGAGCCATATTATCACAGAATCTGCGAGTTGCTGGAACGATTGGGTATCGTTCTGGTCTTATATGTCATCTGTCGGCGCTGTCCAAACTACAATCCCTGCAGGAGCCACCACCACCACCTTCACACAAGTCTACTCAATCCCAGACGTGGCTGCAGGAACAACCACGATCACTGCCATTTCAACAATCACGGACTTTCTGAGTGCCAATGGGTATACCTGGGAAACTTTGACGACTACGGAGTACGACATTCACACCGAGACCTATTCCCAGTCAGAGAAGGGGGCTACCTACACTGACATAGAAACGTGGACGATTCCACTTTCATCTGTCAGTATGGCTCATGTCAACAGAACAACGCCAAGCTGCGTTCTTCCCTCATTTGTTCCACAATGTCAATCTCTATGGGATGCCTATATCTCATATCAGCTTCGCCCTTGGCCCGATTCTCCACCTGAGTCCTGCTACGAAAGTTCAAGCACAACGGACATCGCATGTGCTTCTGCCCTCTCTAGCCAGGAATCGGCGTATAGTAGTCGTACTGCTGCACCAGAGGTCCTACGACCCGCATGTTCACAGGCTTCAGTAGACTCCGCTGGCTGCCAGTATTTCTCTAGCGAATACATGCTGGCGGCCATGCCGTTTGATCCCGATCCTGCAGGTGGTATGGCAGAGCCATACATGTCTCTAGGCTACATCCCGACCACCTCCACTCTCCCTGACGGGTCAAAATCATATTACAGCTACTGGCCAAGTACTTCAGTTCTTGCGCCCGGTTGTAGTCTTGGCTGCGGTCAGTGTGCAATAACTGGAGGCACTGTCCGCTTACTTTACTGGCCTGTTTCCAGCACTACCGAACATGGATCATCAACAGACCTTTCTACCGCCGACTTTAATCCGATAACAGTATTCACACTAGGAACGAGTTTCGTCTCACCCACGGTGTACATTTCATACGAAAACATCTATGCATCAAACTCCTGTGGTCCACTTGGAACTACGCATGCTGAGACGATTGTGGCCCTCGCCAATCCATCAGATCTATCTAGCCTTTGGATGGAATATTTCTGGACTGAGAATTCAAAAGCGAGCTTCAACTACGCTGACCTCAATACCCCTATACCGCAGAGTATCTACAACAGCCTGCCTCAGTGTGCTTCGTGGAGCTATTCCCGGCTCGTCGAGAATCAGGCAGTCGCGAACTACAATGTTAGCACTCTGGTATGCCCTTGGACCGGATCGTACGCGCCCATACTAGGTACGCATCTGATACATGCGCTGTAGGAGTATTTGTAGCTCACATAACGTTACAGATGTGCCCTCGAGCATTTTGCAGACTATCGACCCTCTTTGGTCGACGTGCACGCTTGATCTTCGCGGCCAGTATGATCCACCAACGGCTCTACGTGAAGCTCCCGTCGCAGCAACGCCAACTCCTTCAGATCCATTCACCATGACAGCGCCGGCAAGCCCGGCTGCTTCTCCCCCATCAGAGCAGCCTGGTCGGACAGCGATATCTCCGCCTGCGTCTTCACGTGCCTGGCCGACTGTCCCTCTGATTCCCGTCCAGCAGCCGAGCGCCAGCCCTCAAACACCATCTCCCCATACGGCTAATCATGCATCTTTTTCAGGGCAAAACCCTGGCACACAAGACTCTGGGCACGACGATCCTAATCAAAGTACAGGTGGAAGGCCAACTCAACAGAGTTTCCCAGACCCGTCTGTCGGGAATGCCGCGGGAAGCATTGCATCGATTATGGCTGGTCAGTCTCCTTCATATAGCCAAGGAGAAACGGGCTTCTTTGCTCCCACTGCGTCACACGCCGATCCCGTTGCATCGCTGAACGACCCGCTGAATGGTTCACCAGCAGCAGCTGGCCAAGTTGAGCAATCGACCGCTCCAAATCCACCAGGAGATACTTCAGGTCCAGTTGGCAGTACAGCTGGTAAAGAAATCGCAGGACTGATCAATAGCCAAGGAGAATCTGACCCTGCGTCCCCCATCGATAACGGTTCTGCATCCGAAGATCCCCAAGACGCACCCAGCAGTGGCGCAATAGCACCGAGCCTGGCAGGGCTGTCTGTTCAAATGGACCCTAGTGTCCCAGGAGGCATTATTGTTGAAGGGATTCACCTGTCACCAGGCCAAGGAACAACGATTGCGGGCACAAGGGTCTTCAATGGTCCAGATGGAATCACCATAGGGACCAGTTCCCCTATACCTTTATCTCAATTCCCACCGTCAATACAGACGGGGAGTAACTCTGGATCAGATGGATCATTTTTCAGTCCTGTAGAGCCTATGCAACGGCGTGTCGTGTTCACGGGGTCTTCTGGACACACCCATACAGCATTCGAAGCGCTTGAGCCAGCTGGAATAGCTGTTCTCGATCAGGCAGTCACATTAACCCAAGACGGCCCATCTGGCCTTGTAGACGGTATAACTCTTCGCCTTGATCCTAGCGGCCTTGTGCTTGATGGAACGCAGCTGACGTTCACCCTTACCGCCGATAAGTTTGGCCAACCGGAGGGGCAACTCGTGTTTACAGGTTCTTCAGGACGTGTACACACTATCAGTGAGCCTCTCGCTGTGCCAAACACAGCAGACATCGACAGTAAGGCACATCTCACACGTGGTGCCAGTCTAACAACGTTCGACGGCGCGACGCTGTCTCTCGTGTCCGACGGCCTGGTCGTCAATGGCCGGACTTTACCATTTTCTCAGGTAGTGGCACGGATAAGTAGCGCAGAGAGGGATCTTGTGTTCACTGACGCTGACGGTCATACGCACACTGCTATAGAGCTAGCCGGAGACTCCAGTATCTTTGTGATTGACGGAAGCATAAGCATAACTGAAGGTGAGAAAGCGACGATGGTTGATGGAGAGACAATTTCGCTGGTCTATGGAGGAGTTGTAGTCGATGGGACAACGGATGCGCTTGCCAATACGATGCCCACCAGCGATTATGGTGTCAGCCAGTCCCTGTCTACTTCTGGTCCGGCGGCCACGGCGGTAGCTAACCAGCAAGCGAGTGGAGCATCGACGTGGCAACGGTCTCGTCGCCTGATGACTTGGCTTTCAAGTCTTTCCGCCTTTTGGAAGGTCGTCAATGTTCTTTTCTAGAATGGCGCTATTTTGTTGATGGCCCAGGTACAGCGGAACAGATCTGCCATCTCTGCACTCACGGTGAAGAGATTTTTGACGACATGAGGAGCGAATCGCTGCGCTTGCGAAACCCTCTGCGTTGCGTATGTAGAGGTTAGAGAGTGCGTTTGTGCGGGATCAATCATCAGGGGGTAACAAAAGATATGTCGGCATCTCTAACCCAGCTGATCAGGTCGAGGAGACTTCCATTCAAAAGTCTGGGTTTGAATGGAACCTATTTTTTTAGTGAGGGACTCCGCGACTTGAATCCAGAATTATAGTTCATTTATAAATTTGGAGCGACATTTCTTTTGACACTCCCTGATGGGATCTGATTTAGGTACTTTTTACGTCAAAGTCTTGGAATAAATCCTCTGGCGACTTGGATGAAGTTTCCGGTGAGCGTCATGGGGTTGCTGCCAGCGAGAACAACAGTCAATGCTGGTTTCTGATTCTGCGGTCTGGTGCTGACAAGGCGAGCAACGAATTGCTCACCTGCCTGAGACTTGCTCGTACTGGACATCGCGAGGGCGAGAATTGTCGGGTGATTTAGGTAGGCCTATCATATCCTAATGCAGATACAGTAAGGTCGCTTTGGACGTGGATCCAAAATCCTTCGCAACAAGGCGGCAAGTGTCAACTTGTGCCAGCGTCAATAGTGCCAGCTTATGCAAGCGTCAATCCTACCAACAGGCAAAGTCACGAAATGCGACCGCATGAACCTGAGACATACTCGCAGAGCGGCCACAAGAACATCAACAATTCGTCAGGTGTCTTCTTATACTGTATAGGCCACTGCTCTTAGACAGAGATAGGCACACAGACCTCCCACCTCCAATGTACGAGATGTGTGAATTGGGTCTTGGGCCATTCAACCACGCCGGCTCCGAAATCATCCGAGACGGGCCAGTGGAGCAGACCAATCATCGAGTGCATGTTCCATCACTCCAGCCCGAACAGAGATGTGCATGAACGCGGCACGGGTTGAGGCGTGCTCATTCAGACGGGTGCACGCAACGCACTCATAGTGTGAAAAGTGGTAAGTTTTCTTGACGATGGCTATGGAACAACACTGCTGCTGCCCCAATCCCTGAGAAGCACATCATCCACAAGAAGCCAAATGGCGACTACCGTGTCGGCGTCTCGACCTCCCAGGCCTCCAAAGCCGAGTTGGTCCAGTAGACTCACTCAAATGTTTCCTCCTAAACCCACCTTCACCGAGGACGATCTACCAGACCTGAACGGAAAGGTACCTTTGTTCGATAGATACGAATCATTCAAGGCTGACCTCGGACTTCCCCTAGGTCTACGTCGTGACGGGATCCAATACAGGAGTCGGCAAGGAGGTAGCCCAAATCCTCTACTCCAAGAATGCCAAAGTCTACATCACAGCCCGCTCAGAGGAAAAGGCTAACCGCGCCATCGCCGACATCCAAAACACATGGCCACAATCCAAGGGTTCACTCGTCTTCCTATATCTAGACCTTGCCGACTTCTCCACAATCAAGGCCGCCGCAGAGCGGTTTACCTCTCAAGAGAGCAAGCTCCATGTCCTGTTCAACAACGCTGCCGTCCAAGCGCTCGGTAACGACGGCTCCATTAAGACCGCCCAAGGCCACGAGATGCACCTCGGAGTCAATGTCCTTGGCGTCTTCCTCTTCGCCAAGCTCCTGACGCCCACGCTCGTGACTACAGCCAAGACCGAAGCAAAAGATAGCGTGCGCGTGGTCTGGGTCTCGTATTTAGGGACAGAGATTGTCGGTGAAAAGTCTTGTGGTCTCTCCCTCGATTACCCCAATTATTGGCCTGCGTTAAGTCCACTGGAGAGATATGGCATTAGTAAGGCTGGCAACTGGCTTCACGGAGTCGAATTTGCCAAGCGTTATCAGGCCGATGGCATAGTCAGCGTCCCGTGCAACCCGGGCCATCTTCGTTCGGATCTATACCGCGAAGGCAGCTTTCTGTTCAAGGCAATTCTTAATGTTGCCTTTCTGTATCCACCCGTGAACGGTGCTTACACTGAGCTCTTTGCCGGTCTATCGCCCGAGATTACAATGAATAATACCGGAGAATATGGTAAGTCGTTCACAGCACCCTTTGCACTACGCGAAGTCACTGCCAACGAATTCGCAAACTCATTTTCTCAGTCGTTCCGTGGGGCCGACTTTATCCCATCCGGCCTGACTTGCTAGATGCAACTAAATCGGAAAATGAAGGTGGTAATGACCATGCCAGAAAGTTTTGGGACTGGAGTGAGGAACAGGTCCGGGAGTACGCGTGACTGATCCTGGAACGAACATGAAGCGGCACATTGTTCGCTTCGTGCCTTTATAGTGTTTGCTGGCGCTTGGCGCAGTTCGGTCATTGAACCTTCTTGTGAGACTGTACGCCTCAGCAATTACCAGCCCAGCGACAGCCTCCTCCACATCACTTCCCTGCGTGTTTTGCCTGGGTAAGTCCGATCTTCTTTCTACTATGTTACAACATGACAAAATCTTCCTATGAGCGCACCGGGTGCAACTGACATCATCTCCCCCCCTGTTTTTACTCTCATGCACGACTTAGCTCCTAGCTTCGCAATGTCAGGAACAAACAATTTGGTTTTGCCAGAACTAGCTGTAGCTCACTGGCCATGCTGAACATCTAGATCGAAGTTCAGCGTATAGTTCGCTATGCATATTTGACTTGCCGCAAGACTACGCGATCTCTGAAATCGGTTCTTGACCCATAGCCACCTGCGTGTCGTGCTGAAGCATCATTCCAATGCAATGAGTCACGCAGGTCTTCTGCTCAAAGTTGGGCTATGTTCAGCTTCTAGCGCATTCATGACAGGCCAAGGTACAGAGTTCATTGCTGGAATGCGTTGTGAGTTGAACTCCTTCGATACTGGATGCAGTGAAGACAGTGATCAAGATGGGTTTCACCACCATGGCAAAATCTACGATACAAGTGTTGCTAAACCAGCTTTCCCGGTTCGACATCCTCGCCGTAGACTAAGCCCATCTTCTCGGCTCTCTTGTACGCCTGCTCAATCTCCTCTTCGTACAACTCGATACTCCTCTTCCGCTGCACCGTATCCTTCCCACCCGCCCTCGCCATCGGCTTCTCCCTCTTCGTCACCACCACCAGCTCCTTGATCAACCGCCCGTACACCGGCCCCGCCTCATTCGCCTTCTCGAAACTCGGCCACACCTTCTCCACCAGCTCGCGCTCCTCCTGCTCGCTCGCCGGCCACTCCGCCGGCTGCAACAGGACCGCCGGTCGGATGCGTCCCGTGCCGCAGATCAGCGCCGTCGCCACGGCGGGATGCGCCTCGATGACGGCCTCGTAGGGGATGACGTTGATCTTCTTCGCGTCCGCGCAGACGACGACGTCGTCGACCCGGCCCGAGGAGTGCCACCATCCGGGCCGCGTCGGGTGCGGGATGTAGAGGTCGCGCATCGCGTACGTGTCGGCGTCCGGAAAGGTGTAGAAGACGCCTTGGAAGGGCTCGAGGGCCGGGTCGCGCGTGAAGACCAGCTCGTACATGTCCTCGGCGAAGTGGCGGAACGTGTAGCCGAGGCGCTCGCTATAGTGGTAGTAGTTCCAGTCTTCTTGGGGTGGGACGGCGCCGGGGAGGATGCCGGTTTCGGTGGAAGCGAATGTACCGAAGAGACGGGTGTGTTTTGCAATGGTGTCGCCAATGTGTTGAGGTAGGATCCCGCCGGCGTAGGAAATACTTGAGAGTTTGGAAAGATTCTGCAAGTAAGTGGAATTTTGAGCAAGTTCGATTAAGACGGATGGAGAGCACCATGCAGCCTGTACGTTGCCGCTGACATGTAAGCGATTTGCAACAGCGCCAGTAAGAGGCCAGTCTGAGGAATTAACAATTGTAAAATCATGGTAAATGCTACAAGATAAGGCAAGGACACCGCCCGCGTGCAGCCATGGGAATGAAACCACGACGCGTCTGCTGGCCCAATTACTACCGTACCAGGGCGTCTCACCCAGGCTCGGGAAGAGGTGGTAAGCGTCGTGCGCAGCTACTGTACCCTGTTTGAGAACTATGATCTTTGGCGTGCCCGTAGTACCGGATGAATGCAAAGCGACGTACGGATCTTTGCGCGCTTCTTCAAACGGCTTACCGTACGGGTATGGTTCAACGGATTCCTCTGATAGGAAGTACTCAAGGTCTGGAAGAATGTACTTGCTCATCTTGCGGTGTTCTAACACAATCTTGGTCGCTTCTGACATTTCCTTGGGGGTGAACAAGAGCGTACAGTGGAGCTTTTCTAACAGAGCAACTTGGACCTCGGGGCGATTTCGAGGAGAGCTATAAAACATCTGTTCCTCGTTAGCAAAAAAGAAGACTCTTCGCTTTTTCTTCCGAGCGCACCTTGTAGCCGGTCTTAATGGCTGCAAAAATGAGAATGACATGTCTAAAATCCATCGGAGAAAGATAGGTAGCGATTGATGGGAAATCGGCTCCTTTCCCAAGCAAACCTTCTATCCACCAAGCGCCGCGGTCAATTGCTCGAGAGAAGCATGCATATGATATGTCTCTGAACTCATACGTCTTATCGTCGTTCTTGAGAATAGACATGAAGCATCGCTCTGGATCGGATCGTGAAGCTTCATCAATGATGCTTGTCATGAGCCGTTTTCCGGCAGCGACTGGAGGGCTGGCCATAGCCCTACCCATGGAATGAGTATTGGATACTGGCAACGCGGGCTATAGATATTTTCTTTGTGGTTGGCAATAAGGCGGGCCACTATAACAAACTGACTCATAAGATAGGCCACCTCCCGTGAAGTCGCATTTCAGCTTTGCTTTGCGGAGACACAGGCTCATTTTGTATTTCGGCCCCGGGTTGCCGCACTTCAGCTCCGTCCCGATATCCTGGTATTGATCGCATTGGCCAGGTGCCATTTCTGAATCGATCCATCCTGATGTTGATCTGGGTAGTGGTATCTGTGCCATACTGTGCCACTCAGACCCGTGTTGCGGCTGACTGGCACAAGGATTGGGATCAGTCCGCATTTGCTATAGCGGTGCATTTGGTTCCAATGGATCACTCCCTAGCCCCATGCGAGTAAGCAGTATTCTTTAAAGCATGTCCAATAGCTTATCGGCTTAATTACCAGCATAATTTTTCGGCCTTTGACCACAGCGACAAGCGTTGAAGACGTGTATTCCACAAAATCGAAGATGTCATTCTCAGTCAATTCGCGTAGAGGCTGCTTCTGAGGAATTCGTCTCGAAAAAGTTTGCTCTAAGAAGTTTCATGGAATTGTCAATAGCTTCAAACACATTGTTGACTTTTTCGAGGGCTGGTGGGCGGTGGCAAGCAACTGTAATTTCTCTCTAGCTTTCCACTAGAGGTCGTCCCGGACTGTGTACGATCTCACTCGATACCTATCGTGCACGTGATCTAATCCAACAGGGATTATGTTCCATCCTCAACTTCGATATTAGCGGCGAATCTGTCCCCTGTTCTGGTCGGTGTCCCAATCTGCAGAATCCCCCAGAGTTCTGAATCACGTGGATCTCTTAAAATCGGTCATGCCCCACAGCGTCGTAACGCCAGGGTCACTGTCAAACTCCTATCTAGCAAAGCACGCCCCCTGAGCGAACACCATCGTCTTGCCCCAGGGTGCTGGGATCATTCGTGAACAAAGGTATTTTACAGTGTCAATACTATAAACAAGAAATCGAATATCTGGGGTTTGGCATCGTGCCGCTGTCGCTTCCTGAGCGTTTCTACATCCTTCTGCCTTCTACTGCGGCGTCTGCTCTGGAACGTACAAGGTGGTGAAGTTCCACGTCTTTCCTGAATCCGGAGTAGACATGACACCACCTGTCGCCCCGGCTGCCCAAGCACCAGTGTGCTCGAAGCTCATATCAGCTTGACTCAGGACAATGGACACATTTTGCCAGGCTGTAATGGAATGTCAGCTTGTGGGTCTCAAGTCAGGACCGCAGTGATACGTACAGTGGGCTGGAGTCGCAGCGCAAGTTCCTGCTGCACACTCGATCGAGATGTAGAAGAGGTTGCCATGCTCACCCTTGCCTACAGGTGCTGTTAGTCGCCTGGTAACTGTCGTCATTCGGCTCGTGTGCATACTCATCGAAAGCGTCGAGACCAGGTTTCCGTTTATATACATGTTCTGGTCCCACAATTGAGTGGTCGGATTCAATTTATCTGGACTAGGAATCAGATGGCGCTTTGACTATTTGAAAGAGTGGCCTACAATGGGTTCGCACGGCGGCCGCTGGTCCAGCCGTGACAGACGCTCCATGGAAGACATTCCAGTCTGGATGGTGTATCAGTACTGTTGCAACATGTTTTTTCTCAGTCACTGACTTGGAGCTGTGCCATTCAGCGCGTATGCGTTGTTGCACCAGGCGGTGGTACCAGCGGCACCACAAAAAGTGCTGTTGAGGACATCAGTATGCGAACTGAAATGGAACGATTAGCGGATCGAAGTGAATGACGTACTCGTCGGGCCCGACTGCGCTGACACCTTGCATGAAGGTTTCGTCGTTGTCTGTGTAGATGGCACTCCACAGTGAGTTGTGACCTGAGACAGGGTTCGGCAGCTGTGGAAGGATGACAGTGGCGTCAACCTCTTGGATCCATGCTGTTCCTGGGGTGCTGAGCGTGACCAGATCTGTATTTGCCTGGACATTTACAGCCATAGAGGCGATCGCGCCGATGGTGGTGTAGAAGCTCTTCATAACTGCTGGCGGGACACAAGGACTGCTCGATGGAGGTTGTGGGTCTGTCGGTGCTTCGTTCGACCTTCAAGGCCAGCTGGTCGTGCCTGTAGAGCATGGTTTTATTTCTCTTGAAAGAGCTATAGGTGCAATTTGCTACAATTCTCAGTTTAATTAATGTCTTTATGAAGACAGACACGATGGTTTAATAATTTATTACGCCGACGCCGTTTCCCTGTTTAGCTTACTATCTAACCTAGACTAGGGAACGTGCAGGCTTGGCACGGAGGCGGTTAGACCGTACGACGCACGGGGATCATTGGTGGAGGAAACGGGTCCAGGAGTGTCTCAGAGTGGTCGGGTTCCCTGATGTTACGAGACTGGTTGAGCAGTACTAAAGACGCGAGAACTTCTGGTGATGTTTTAGGAATTGTAGAGAGGTATGAAGGACGCGAAAATATGTTACACTTGCTCACCGGTGGAGAAAAGCCTTGCGTCAAGTCACTGTCAAAGATTCTCGAAGTATCTGAAGCTGAACGGAACGTTATGTTAGACTATTAAATAGATGCACCATCTGTTGTTAGTATCCCCAAGAAAGAGTGGGCATCAGGCTTTTTGTTATGCAATATTCTGTACGTCAACAGTGAATATTGATTAGTCCTAGACTTTTTAGCAAATAGCAAACTCGGGGTCCGACGGATTGCTATGAATTTGAACTGCGGGTAGTCCTGGGTTGCTGTGGATCTTTATGAAATAGCCCCGGAAAAGGTCTGCGCGAAGGGTAATCATTGGTCCACCGCTGCTAATAGAAGTTTGCACATCTTTTGTGACAGCGGCATAATTCAACTAACATCAAGGTTCTGGAGAGTTTACTTGCAGGCCGGGTCCAACCGCATTTGCTCTAAAGGACGTGAAACTGGAGCTGCAAATATTCCTACAGCCTTTGGCGGCTACTACATCGCTAAGCTAATTGTTTGGCCAATTATTCCAATACTGAGTGTCTAGGCAAGCGTCAATAGAACCGTTCTCGAAGCATCGTACAAGTTTTGTACTTACCGTGCTGAACTTCAGGTCCCGTGGAGCCAAGGATCCATCCAAACTTCAATTTAACAAATTGCATCAGATGACTCGCCAATTTGATATGTCCAACGTCAGTGGGATGATACAACGGACCGATGTCATTATGCTGGAGAATGCCAGTGGTGTTGAAGTAATGCACAAAGCCGCTCCCTTGCGGAGTATCGGAAGTGACATTACTGTAGTTTGCCGATGCCGTTTGGCAAACTGTATTGTTGTTTCCGTACGGCGCAGGAGCCAAGGGCCCTGAAAAGGCTTGCACGACGTTCTCGATGGCCTGCAGATAGGTCGGACTTTGCAGCCATGTGTCACCGCTCTGATACCAACCACCCCAAAGGGAAAAGACAATGATCTGGGCGTCGGGCCAAACGCAGTGGACCCGGTTAATGAAAGTAATGTAATTAGCTGTGAACTCTGCGTCTGAGACGTTTGCTGATGACCCAGCATCGTTGGTCCCGATGTTAATGACGACGATGTCCGCTGCTGGATGGGCCGAGAAATCCCAATCTGGCGGATTGTCAGGGTAGATTTGCGTTGCCCGGTAAGATGTGTCGCTCGTCTTGAACCATTGGTACAGTTGGCCATGAAAATTATTACCAGAACAGATGATATCCGTAAGACAAATCTGATAAGCATTAGCTGAACGGGGTATCTATTTATTTGTTCTCATCTCTGAGAAGGGGGGTAACTCTTACACCTGGGTGTGCTTCTATCGAAAATTCCACATTACCGAGCCCCTCGCCAAAACCCCAGGCCCAGGACGCAACACCTTCGAGAGTAGCATACTGACCAGCACTGAGAGAGTCGCCAATGATTTCTACATTCTTATCGTACGAGGGCAACTTGATCAAACGCCCGTTTTGAGAGAGATGCACCGCATCTATTTGTACTCCAAGCGCCCAATTTGAAACCCTCAGCTCAAAAGCTCTGGTAGTGTTTGCGGCGGTAGTATTGTATCCTGGAGTCGCGCTTGTGACTAGTTGATGTGTTGAGTTTGCTGTAACATTCGTGAACATCCAGTCCTCTCCGCCATAGCGATAGGCGATTAAATTTCCGTTGTCTGTGTAATTGCCAAAGCTGATGGCAACGCCGGAGCCAGAAAAGCCAAACTTGAGTCCGGGAGCAGACCACCATGAGATGAATTGATCGTCCCAACGACCTTTGTATGAGATCTCAGACGAGTTGGGGGGAAAGGTGGCCCAGGACGGATCTACGGCAGACACTGCAGTATCTGGGTAGTCGGTAGGACGAACTTGGCCATTTTGCAGGATTGTTCCATCAGCTGACCACAGAAGGACCAAGACTGAGAAGATAATTGAAAACATTGCAGGCATGATAGATTTCTGAAGTACTATCTCCTGGATCTAAAATTTTTCTCGAGCCGCAGAGAACAGTCATGGATTGAAGCCATCCCCTTACCTTTGAATGGGTATTCGTGGTAAATTACGAACAGCCTAAAAACGCAAATTCGAGCGGATAATGTATACGGTACAAGATTCGCGCCAAAAAGACCTACAGATGACGGCGCTTCTACGGCTTGATCGAGGATCTTGGATGTGGGGAAGACAGGGGAAGACTTGGTAAGGCGGTATAAAAGCTGCGGCTCCCAAAACCTTCGAAACGTGAAGACGGAACGCCTCAAAGGATTCGGATTGCGACAATCATTGAGCCCGAGCATGAGGAGCTCCGATTTTCAGGCAGAATTCCTGCGTTCTGAAGTCTAAGTCATACGGCCGTTGAATCGCCAGAGTACAGCTTCCTTTACGGGGTTGAATTGACGAAGCCACTCACACCAACAAGCTCAATACTTGAGTGTGGCTGATGCATTGAGCAAGCCCATGGAATTTGGTCAATCTCGCCGGAGTAAATGAAGAGCCTGCTCGTATAGTTCGAAGAGCTACATGAAAGACCACTATCTGGCTGGTGGTCGTAAGATACTTTCTATAGATTTTCCTTACGTATCATACAACGTAACGTTGAAAACACGATGCGTTGCTACCTGAATTGGGGGGTTTCGACCAGAAACGTCATGTTCAATGATCAAGCCACGAGATGTGCCCACTTGAGTGGCAGTGTGGGTGTGGCTAATTAATTATGGGCCCGGTCGTGAACCTAAACGAATCTTGAATGGGGGACCAGCCAAACAATTTTCTATGATATCCGACATGCGTGTAGAATAACCTCCCTGGATCAAAGAACGATCGAGTGAAACGAACAATGGACATGATACTGGATCAAACTCAAACAAATTGATCTGGTTGGTCATTAATAAATATTGGCGAGTTGCTGTGCAAAGCACTAGGAAGAGAAAACTCCTCACCATTGGATTAAGTTTCCTTCGCCAACACTTCTTCCAATCCTCAGGAGCAAACCGAGCAAACCTTGTATCCACCATTCGTCCACCAAGAGCATACCCTACAAACCCGTCGTTCGAAAATGGTCCGCAAGCTCAAACACCACGAGCGCAAGCTCCTTCGCAAAGTCGACCTCACCACCTACAAATCCGACCACGGCCACCGCGACGCCCTCGTCCGGCAGCGCTACGCCCTCCAGAACAGCAACGACTACACCACCTACAACCGGCTCTGCGGCTCGCTGCGCGGCCTCGCCCACCGCCTCACTCGCCTCGAGCCCTCGGACCCCGTCCGGCGCAAGCACGAGGATCTGCTGCTCGCCAAACTCTTCGAGATGGGCATCTTGGGCCAGGGCGGCGGAGGCAGGGGCAAGCTGAGCGATGTCGAGCACAAGGTCACGGTGTCGGCTATGGCGAGGAGGAGGCTGGCGGTGGTGATGACGCGGTTGCGCATGGCGGATACGGTGCAGGCGGCGGTGAAGTTTGTGGAGCAGGGCCATGTACGAGTGGGCCCGGAGGTGGTAACGGATCCGGCATTTTTGGTGACCAGGTAGGAACGATACAAGTCGGGAGCTGTCTGTGGAAGTTGGAATGCTAATCGTTGGGACAACAGAAATATGGAGGACTTTGTCACATGGGTGGATTCCTCGAAGATCAAGCGAAACATTCTCAAATATCGTGACAAGCTGGACGACTTTGATCTACTGTAAAACAGCCTGGGACAGTGATGACAGTTGAGCGCTGTGGTGCTTAGAGGAGGAGGAACGAGAGATGATGCAGTGTTTACAAATGATACCCAAAGCTTCCATTTGAGAGGCTATGACACCAGATTGATTGAATCGCTAATATTATACACAACTATGGAACTGAAGTTATCATAAAGCTTACATTTCCTTCAAGCATTGCCTATTCGTCATCATCCTCACCTTCGCTGGCCTCATTCTTTTTGCCCTTTTTACCTTTCGACTTTCCTTTACCCTTCTCCCCCTTTTCTACTCGTTTGTCAACCTGTTCTTGCACTCTCTTTCTCTCCTTCGCCCCCTTTCTCTGCAAATCAGCATCTAGTGTCTTGAACTCCTCACTCTCTGTATCCATCCCTACCAAACTTTCCAGTAACTTGATCTCCTGTGCCCAGATATTCTTATCCTCGATTTCTTTGCCCTTGACATCTTTCACTACGTTTCCATCCTCATCGAGTTTTGTGATTGGCGTCTCCAGTACAAGTGGCATTCCATGCAGGCGGGGCTCATTCATAATAGAATGGAAGGTTCGGAGGCCGAGGAATCCGAGGCCAATATTGAAGTGGAGGTCACGATTTGAGTTGATAGGCGCTTTACTATCATTGAGATGGAGAGCTTTTAAGTATTTAATCCCAATCACATCGTCGAATTTTTGGAGCGTCTCTTTGAAGACATCAGGGGTGCGAATGTCATAACCGGCAGCAAAGACGTGTGCGGTGTCGAGGCAGACGCCGACTCGCGACTTGTTGGAGATGAGAGCGATTGTATCTCGAAGGTCTTCAAAGGTGGATCCAATGACATTACCACCGGCGGCCATAGTCTCCAGCACCGTGATAACTGACGAGGTTGCTTCGTGTGCATTGTTGATATTGCTAGCCAGACGAGCTATAGCTTCTGGGTGGGAGTTGCCGTTGGTGTTCCCGGGATGAAAGTTGTACAATCGGATGCCCAACTTTTCGCACCGCTGCAAGTCGTCAAGAAAGGATTCGTAGGCCTGGGTTGAGCGAGCAGAGTCTGCGTGGGCAAGATTGACGAGATAGGAGCCGTGGGGTAATACGTGCTGAGCCTGGTCATACGAGTGGTTTCTACAGTGTGAATGAAAGGCATCAAGATGCTCGTCTTTAAGGGCCGGATTTTCCCATTTACGTTGCGATTTCAGGAAAAGGGCGAAGGCATTTCCGCCAATGTGTACAGCATTTGTGACCGAATTGTGAACACCTAGCAAGCTTTCAGTACTCAAGATATTCTCCAGTCTGCGACTATAGACGTAGTATATGTCCAAACAAGACGTACCTCCAGCGCTGCTTACATGGGCACCCACAAACATCCTCTGCCCAAGTGTTCTCGCCGCTAATGGCATGGCCTCTGCCTCCTTTTCTTCTTTTGTCTTGCGTTTCTTTGTCACCTTTCTAACGGTAGCTCCTTCCTCGTCTATGTCACTCTCTTCCTTAGTCTCGACTTTTTTGGTTGTGGCTTTCCTCCCTTTTCGGCTGGTTGTCGGGGTAGCATTGGAGTCGACCTCAATCCCATCTGTCACGCCTCCGTTTGCCGATTTGAGCTCTTTCCTGGAGACCACTTCAGTCTTGGCCTTCTTTGTCGTTCGAGCCCGCTTTGCGCCAGCAATCTCCTCCGTTAACTCTTCGGCCTCGACCTTGGTTGCTTTTCCAGTCGCTTTTTGAGTTCGCGACTTTTTTGAAACGTTGGTAACGACGTCGGCGTCGTCTTCTAAGCTGCGCTTCTTGCGTCTTGTTGATGCTGCGGTACTTTTACTGTCGGTTTTCTTGGTTTTCTTGGTTTTCTTGGAAGCTGTAGCTCTTGCGCTGGCCTCATGCGGTAGATCATTAAGCTCTGAAGGCATTGAAGAAAGTTCTTCGTCCGAGGAGTCTGCCATCATTGATTCTGTGCAATCATTGAGAGTCTCTGCGTAACAGAAGAATACGAACGGCTAGGTATGATGCTAATGGACGAGGTTAACGCGGCGCGTCGGGGTCGCGCTTTCGGTATCTAATCGCGGATCTTGCCGGTACTTAACTCAATCGGGTGAATTGTTTGCTAAACACAACAACGCCAACTCTTTCAGATCTGTACGTTCTACGTCCAGGACACGCCTAGCACTGCGGGCAGCATTCATCATGCCAGGTCGCGTATCCACCAAATCCGCTCGGTCTTCAGCAGTCTCGCGCAAATCCTCTGTTCAGACGCTCAATTCACGCGCGTCCGCTTCAGCGCGCCCATCTACTAATAGCGCCGACATTCCTGACGAAGGACCCGACTCTTCCCTTCGCAAGAAGATCTGCACGATCTTTGCTGACGCTCAGCGCTCCGCTGCGACACACAGGAAGTCTGTGATCAATCTGCGGAAAGTGCAGGAGACATGCTGTTACGAGCCAACGTCGCGGGCGCGTGAACATACGGAAGATGATTTTGATGAAGATGAATTTGCGAACGAGATCCTCAGATGCGTTGCAAGGTTTCTTACTATCAAGAAAAGCGAGCCAGTTGGTGATAGACTGATTCGGTTTTTGGGGCTATTCCTCAAACATGCTGCGGAGAAAGGTATACATACGCCCATTATCATGAGTAAAAGTGTTAAAATTGCTCATCGTGCCATAGATCATGAAATAAATCGACCCACTGATACTGATGAGACCGAGATATTCCCAGAGACGCCCTCAAGCCGTCTGACAACCTCCATTATCAGCCTTCTGCTCCAACTCTTGCCAGCGAAGGATAAAGTTGTCCGTTTCCGCGCCACTCAGATGATCTCTTTCATCATCAATACTCTTGACTTCATCGACGACGAGCTCTTTGATCACATTCGTCTCGGTCTTCTAAAACGCCTTCGCGATAAAGAAGCTTCCGTTCGGGTGCAAGCTGTTCATGGTCTTGGTCGGCTAGCGGGTGAGGGCGACGCTCAGGCCGAAGCGGAAGACAGTGAAGATGAGAGCACGGCAAGTGGTGTTTTAGAAAAACTCCTAGATGTGCTACAAAATGACCCCAGTGGTGATGTACGACGAACGTTGCTCCTGAACCTGCCGCTTACACCGGCAACATTGCCCTACCTACTGGAGCGCGCGAGGGATGTCGACGGTGCAACGAGAAGGGCGCTCTACGCCAGACTACTTCCCGCACTCGGTGATTTCCGGCATTTATCTCTCACTCATAGAGAAAAATTACTTCGATGGGGTCTGAGAGATCGGGATGACGCTGTGAGGAAGGCTACCGCAAGGCTGTTTCGCGAACGGTGGATTGAGGATGTGGCCGCGTCACATAGGCCACAGCTGGAAAACGAAAACGAGGATGAAGCCAACAAAGATACGCCACCTCAGCCATCGACGGAACCGAGCTATGAAGGTCTTTTGGAGCTTTTGGAACGCATTGATATTGTAAATTCCGGTGGCGAAAGTGGTATTGCTCTTGAAGCAATGCATGAGTTCTGGGACGGTCGTCCGGACTACCGCGAAGCAATCAGCCTGGACGATGCATTCTGGAACGACTTAAGTCCTGAAAGTGCCTTCGTCGTGCGGACTCTTAACGGTTACTGCCGCTTAGATAGCGGCAAATCTCAACTAGTCGATATGATTGAAACCAAAATGCCCGAAGTCACTCGATTCGCATTTCTACTCGAGAAGCAGATCAACGTATTGATCGAACAGGTCAAGAAAATTGCAGCCCCCGATGGCGAAGATCAAGACGGTGTTGAGGCAGAAGAGGATACTGTACAGCAAGAGTTCGTGGTCGAGCAGATGTTACATATTGCCTTAACACTCGACTACAGTGATGAGATCGGCAGAAGGAAGATGAGTTCTCTGGTACGAGAGAGTCTTGCAAGACCTGAGCTTCCGGAGGAGAGCACAAAGCTCGCCGTCGAAGTTCTGAGGATTGTTTGCGGCCCTTATGAAGCTGGTGAGAGGGAATTCTGTGAGGTGGTGCTTGAAGCAATTGCCGAAGTACACGATACCATAATGGGCGACGAACCATCAAAGATCGAAGATGAAGACGAGAGTTTTCATTCTGCGAGGTCTGAACTCAGCTCTGACGACACATTGCCAGCCAAAGGAAAGAAGAGCAAAAAAGGTCGAGATGACTCAGAAATAAGTGAAGATGCGACTGATGGTACAGAAGACGAAGAGAAGGCAATCAAGGAGATCATGGTCAATATGAAATGCTTGCATCTTGCACAATGCATGCTGCAGAACGTGAGCTGCAACTTGGAGCAGAACAGCCACTTAGTGACAATGTTGAATAATTTGGTGGTTCCGGCCGTGAGAAGCCAAGAAGCGCCCATTCGAGAGAGAGGTTTGCTGTGCTTAGGACTCTGCTGCCTTCTTGGCAAGGTAAGTAAAGCTCCTCTATGACTTGAGATTATGTTCTGATCAACGATACAGAACCTGGCTGCTGAGAATATTACACTCTTCCTCCACTGCTTTGCTCGCGGCCATCCGGCCCTGCAGATTATCTCTCTTCAGATCATCACGGACATTCTCACAGCTCATCCATCCCTACTTGCAAATACTCCAGCATCTCAACTTCCTTCTCAAGCCACTCCACCGACCTCTCCATCCAAGCGCAACTCCGACGGCACTATTCCATCTCCCCTGCTCGCCCCTATTCTGAAAACCTTTAAGAAAGCTCTCCGTCACGAAGATCCCCACGTGCAGTCTACTGCTGTTCTCTCCCTCTCGAAACTCCTCCTTGCTCGAAACCTGGCCGACCCTGGTCTCCTGCAAATCCTTCTCCGTACTCACTTCTCTCCCGATCCCGAAACACGCGGCAATGCTGCTACACGCCAAACACTTGCATATTTCTTGCCCGTCTACTGTCGGAGCCGCCGTGAGCATGCAGAGGCGATTGTTGCTGTGCTCGTTCCGCTACTCCGTGAGTTGCTTGTCGTTGCTGAGGAAGCCGCCGAGGACGACGATCCTGATGAGTTGCTTGGAGACTGGATTGGCCTTGCAGCTGTCGGGGCGCAAATTGTGGATTGGACGGATCCGCGGCGCGCCATAGGGGCAACCGATTGTGGTGAGGTCGATTGTGCCGTGCACCATTTACTGGCATCGCATCTGCTCAGCCGAATTCTGACGTCTGGATGTACCAGAGAGGAGCGTAAGTTGCTATTAGGGACGTTGGGAAAGGCCGCTGTGCTTCCTAGTGCAAGCCGACCGGACTTGATCCGAGAGAATCTGGAGATGGTGGAGCAGGCCATTGAGGCGAAGGTAGCGCAAGAGGCCACTTCGAGGAATGTGCTGGTAAAGATGGAGACGGGCCTGCGGCGCTTGGTGGATGCTCTGGGCGAGGAGACTGGTGAAGCCGGCTCAGGAGCTAGTGGAGACTTAGATGCTACGGAAGAAGAGAAGACCGAAGCTGCTGCTGGTGTAGAAGGAACCAAGTCGATGAGCCCGATCGGAGACGTTTTGGGTGGTAGTGGAAGCGATGACATGCCAGAAGCCGAGGGAACGGTGCTGGGGAATGAGGATGATGAAGTAGAAGTGGATACGACGGTCGTCATAGGGACGACTAATCTGAAGAGCGAAATAGCGTCCAAGCCTGGTGGGCGAGATAGTTTGGCGGATGAATCCGCTGTGCAAAGTCTGCTTGAGAGTTGGGCCAGCGATGCAGATAGCGATCTGGCTTGAACGACGCCTGCGTCCCAGGCTTCATAATGGCATTTCTTGAGAATTTTTATTGGGGAGGCCCCCAATCAAGTTGCTGCCATCCAGCGGCATGCCATTTTTTCCTCGTCTCTTTCCCCTTCTCTTCACCAGCCTTCTTCTTGAATGAGGCCCTCCCGAGTATCTCATCCCCACCGGCTCCTACTTCGCCTCCCTTGCAGACACGTTTGCCAAAGCGTCCGCAAGGGTATGCCCAGGTATGTCGGAATGACCTGGGACCCAGAAAAAGGATACATCCACGGCATTAGCCTGGAGTTCCGCCGTGAGCTTGACCAGCTCGTACACAACGGCCACCTCACTTCGCCGACCCAACCTCGGGAAGATGAGGAGGTCCGTCAACACATTTTGAGCGTCGGTGTAGATGATCACGGAGGACCTCGTGCCGTTATTGCCGCGCGCCCTGGGTATGGCGATGTTTTGGAGGGCATAGACGACGGCTAGGCCCTCCGCCACTGAGGACTTGGTGCCGGGGACGAACGAGAGGCCTCTCGCCTCCCAGGGGGATAGGCCCGGGAGGGTTCCATGCCTCTTCCAGGCCACGGCGATGCCCGTGCGCAGGACTGGATACATCGGGATGGGCGTTTTCACTGAGGCATCGCAGTAGTAGGCCTGGCGGGTTGGGTCGGTCGAGAGGTGCTCCTCGACCGCCCGCCAAGCAGCGTCTGGCCTGCTCCCAATCTCCACCCTTGCTGTGAACGCGGGCGGCTGCGGTCCGGGTGGGGGCATGACAAAATGGCAGCTGCTTCTCTCGATGTTTGCCCGTTCGAGGTCCAGGAGTTGGTCTTGTACCAACAAGACCATTTCTCTCGCGATATCCCTCTATCCAAGTGTTAGACTTCACATCTTACGCGCTCTGCGAGGAGCTTGACTGAATTATCTTTTCGTGGCATGATGAGGAGCGCCTCAGATGTTCCAGTAGGCCCCATGTGGTTATGTTCGTCTGGAATGAATCGAGAAAAGGACCGAATCTCCAGCATTTTCATCTTTTCAGTAGCTTTCTACTACTTTGACGGGAATCAATTCGGGGGTCCCCTCAACCAAATTCCTAGGTTGTTTAATCCCATGAACTTTTGCTCTAAAAAAACACTGTCCATATCTCCGCCTCATTTTTGCTGAGGGGTTCCTCGTTACTCAAAATGTGTTTTGACGAGGATGCGTTTTTTCTGCGAGGTAGTCTCCTCTTTCGAAGCTCATCTGGTTCGTCATGACGATCAGGCGAACGGAACGTTCCAGTTCTAGTAGTCCCGAAAGTGGTCTTACCTCGGTGGCCCCGGCCCTTAATGCCGCCCTGTTGCAGGCAATTGCTTGGTCAAAGGCTCTCTCGGCCTGCTTGAATTCTTGGTCCGGTTTGAGCGCGGCTTCCAGAAACCGCTGTTGTGCCTCGTCTTGCGCCTTTTGGGCTTGTTCGGTGTCCATGTTTGATATAAGTGGTGGAGGAGAAGGATTTATTTGGTGAGAAGAGAAATCTGGATAGAGTGTGCTGGCTAAGCAGGAGGTTTTGAGCTTGGAGAAAGAGAGGTATGGGAGAGAGCAAAGCAGCCTTAAAAGCATTGTGTTTTTAGCGCTAGCCAAAATGGGAGCAGAAGTGCAAAGTGAATTGATGCGAAATTTCAGGCAGAAAGGCCCTAAGGCGACCAAGCAGAGTGTCATGCCATGATTCTCACAGTTTTCAACACGGAGAAAAGTGAGTCTAGCCCATAACTGAAAGAATTGCAGAAAGTGTTGATGCATGCTACATTACACCAAAGACACACATGCTAAAGAAAGCTAGCCTCTTTCCGAATGCGCAAATGACAATTTTAAAGTCGCAATATTGGAGACTTGCCTGGGATACCTAGCCAGTATCGGCCTTTGGCACCAATTGAGACAGAGATGGTCGACAAGAACAGAGCACACCACTGTCCAGAGTGACCGCCGGCAAACTTTTGGCATCCTGCCAGATGAGCTTTATCAACTTCTTGCGGAAATCCATCTCATTGAAGGACTAGAAACGAACAAAGTAAACAACATATAGAGCAAGAGACAAAAGTCAACTGAGGTGGCCTGCACCTTGACATAATACATACTGATCAAAGGGTATCCCAAGCAATCCTCCCTGGGCCGTGAAGATATCGTTCCTACTTAAGAAACAGCTACCACCCCAGTTCATGCCATATATCATCATAATTCAAAGCCTAGTAAGTAGCCCATCCACGACACCATCATCCATGCCAAGTGCTTGAATTGCCATTCTTGTGTTACATTCCCTGAAACAAAATCAGCAGTTCCGTAGTGTTCAGTTCCTGCTTGAGAACCCCCCAAGTACCCTAGGACCTCTCCATTCTTCCTCGTCTGCGCCCAGTCCCTCTTTCCACCTATCCTTACCCAATTCACCGCCACAAGTCCGCCCTTGTAGCCCTCCTCTCCCACTTCTCGCGCACTCCCTCTCCACCCCCCAAACCCGGCAAATTTAACCGGCCCAGACTACCCGTTCGCGGTCGATGCCCAAGCGGGTGTGGCGGACTCAACAATCCACCCCCGCTCCCACCACTTCCGCCACTGCTCGCGCTGCTCACCACGCTGAACCGTTTTCCCCCTCCCAAGCCGCCACTGCTCCCCGGCCGCGCTCCACTGCCGCTGCCCGGGCTCCCATCGTCCACAGGCACGGCGAGGAAGCCGCCAAAGCCATTACCCACGACGACGGATTTGCGCGCATCGCCGCCCCACTGCGGACCCAACTGCGCGGTGAAGGCGGAGACGGGTTGGTCGCCGGAGCGGGATCCGGGCCGGCCGGGCGCCGAGGGCGGGGCGACGGCAGTGTAGACCCAGTCGAGCTCGTCGAGACCCTTGGAGTAGACTTCGAGCGTCTGGGCGAATGTTGAGGAGGCTGGGCGCAAGGGAGGCGGCGCAGCGGCGGCAGGCGAGGAGAGGAAGGGATTGCTGTTGCGGAAGAGGCTGTGGTTGGTATTGGGGCTGTTAGGCTTGTAGTGGGAGCTGTCGGCAGCGAAGGGCGCAGTGGGAGGCGTAAGGAGGAGGGAGTCCGCGAAGGTGGCGTCTCGGACGTAAAGTTTGCGGAGGGAGGGGAGGGCGTTCGCGTGAAGGGAAGAGGAGAGATACGCGTAATGCGATTCGGCAGGGTCTTTGAGCAGCGGTTGCGGCGAGATATCGGTGGTGACTTCGAAGTAGAGGGTCTGGAGTGTACGGGATTGAAGAGGTGGGAGGGGTTCGAGAGGGAGGGATCGTGTGACGTTGGCTTCGAAGGTAAAGGTGGCAAGACGAGGTGCGGACGAGATGATGGCGTGGAGATTGACTGTTGAGATGCAAGGCATGTGAATCAGACTGAGGTCTGTAAGGGTATCGCGAATGAACGGGTCGTTTGGATTTGAGATGTACTCGATCAGACCGGTATGGGCGATGCGAGGTATGCGAGTCAAGGCGAGCTTCTGAAGTGCGGGAAAGGGTGGAAGTGCTGGAGTAGCGTAGAATATGCTGTCATCCAAGGAGTCGATTTCCGTCATCTTCAGCTCGCGCAGCGCTGTAAGGGACGCGAGAACAATGCGAAGCGCACTGGGCTCGATGACAAGGTTTACGAGTTCCAGAATTTCCATGTTGGCCCAAAGACCATGGGCAAGAAGCTCCAGGGTTTGCTCAGATCCACCCTCATATTTCATTCGCCGTATCTCGGGGCATGAAGCCTGTAGCTCCTGCCGCAGCGCAAGGCATATGGCATCGTTGGTGAAGAACCCTTCTGGAAGGTCGACATAAAGTAGATTTGGTAGTACCGAAACTGCGCGAGCTAGCTCTACCTTGCAAGACTCGCGCGTCATGTAGGGTAGTTTGAGGAAGCGTACGGCCTGCGCCAGCTGGCCATTCTCGCGAATTGTCCGGGTGAAAAGTTGGAGTCGGATGGCAGGAGGATCGGCGGAGCTGCTCTGTTTCCTAGACCGCTGCCTGCGTCTGTCGCTTAGGGCTTCCTCCAGCTCGCAGTAATGGACGGCATCGATTCGAACACCCTCATAGCTGTGAAGTGTCAGCTTTGTGATTCCAACCATTACAGCCTTCTCTCAGCTTACAGCAGGCGCTGCGCAACGGCATACCACTCCCGACACACTTGTGCGCAATTGGATAGATCGCGGAGGTCACAAAGAGGACAGCCATCACCTATCATGGACCTCTCGCTGACCTCGTATGTCTGGTCTTGGACGTGTGGGCAGACATAGGAAAACAGGGTCTCGAGTACATTCTGGGGTAAGGGGGGTGGGGGTCGGGCGGACGAGTACCCAATGGAAGCGTTCGAATGCGGAGGCGAAGGAGGGTAATTTGGAGTAGTGGGGCGATTGAGCCTCGATCTGGACCGAAGGTGCTTGAGAAAGCCCATTGCGCAATATAGCAAAGAGATAGATGGCGTTCAAAAAATTATTGAATCGCAGCGTTTAGCCGCGGGGACGGCCCTGGATGCGGAGTGGGTGCTTGTTGGTGCTGGTTCCTGGGAAAGCTCCAGATGGCACCCGCTCACATGGGCGGAAGGCGGTGGGATGGCAGAGCCAAGGGGCAGCCAATGGTGAATGGACACACGAGTGACAGCATTACAGGCACGACAGGGAGGGAGTGGGAGAAAGGCTCATCTCTGCGTGCGGGAGGACGCACCATCGGCGCGCGGGTGACCGCATGCTGAGCTCAGCCGCGAACCAAGGGGGCGGGGTCGGCCGGCGGAGAGAGCCGTTTCAAAAGAAACATCTCACTTCGTTGGTAGCGGCTGGCCGTGTTTCAAAGTCTGTCCAGCAGTGCCTGTCCCTGTCAGAGACAGCAGCAGCAATTGGACAGAGTCGAAACATTGCAATGGCCGCTGCCACCGCATCCTGCCACAGCCACCAGCACAAACCGGGCACAGTCTCTGCGACGCTAATCGCGCTCACACTCGACTCCGTACAGGAAACCGGCTGAGGAGGCTGCATGATCATTGTGTACCTGGCATTCCCCCCTCCCCCCTCGTTCACCGAGCGCACACCGAGTGGCCGGACAAAAATAAGAGATGGGCTGTCGCTGGTCGAGGTGCGACTGGCGGAAATGCAGCTGGGGGCCGTCCAGCATGGCGCCGGAAGTGTAAACATCGGTAAGTGCAACGGGCGCAACGGCGGTGGAGGAGGATGCTTCGATTCGCCTTCTGGCGCCTGCAGCAAACCCTGCACGACGCACGTCGAAGGGCCAGGGAGACGTCCCGGGCTGAGGGCCGCAGCCGCTAGCCTCCTCGTCTGGGCGAAGAGCCGGCTGGGCCGGGGCATGAAGTCATTCGCCTGTCGTCGTACACGGGCAGACTGGTGGTTTTTTTTTGCACGTTGCCCTCGCGTGCTGCTGGCCTCGCAACTTTGCCTTGCCCATACCGTCCCTTGCCCTGCCATCCATGCCACCCATGCCGGCCAGGTACCACGTCCACTCCCAGCTGCCTTCGGCGCCGTTTCACCACCCGCGCTGGCTCGTGGAGCGGCCAGCGTCATCAGCCCGTCGTCTGGTGCCTGGCATCGGAGCAGCGCCTGCTGGCTGCAATGCAGGCCTCGGCTGGATGGCGGCCACGGGCGACGGAAGCTGCACCCGCACGAGTCTGCGCTTCCACTGCTGTCCAGTCGCGGTGTCTGGCACTCGCCGCTGACTGAGCTTTGCCTGATTTGTGTGCGCCCGTCCATCAGCCGCCGGGCAGCTTAGTAGCTCGCTCCGCCCTGCGCTTCCACCCTCTCCCACCCTCTCTCCTACCCACTACCCACGCACTCACCAACCCGCGCTCCCTCCCTCCCTCCACCCACCCTCTCTCTCTCTCTCTCTCTCCACTCCATTCTCACTCCTCTCCTCCTGTTCACCTCTGCCTACAGCAGCTCACCTGTCCACTGCTGTTCTGTCCTGTCGTTTACCCTAATTCCCCCCATCTTTCCC
>JAGFVP010000274.1:0-40489 GCA_021031095.1 Bathelium albidoporum | reverse complement strand
GGGTGGGGGGGACTTACGGCCAGTGAAGACGCGAGATTTCGGCAAGGCTATCGACAATCTCGTAGGTGCCGGGCCAGGGCCGATGGGACGGATAGCCCTTTGGCCTCTGCTGGATATATTCGGGAGAGTTCCGCATGATCAGCCGGCCGAAGCCCTCAGGGAAGCAGTCGCGGTCAAAGACAAAGGCATGCAGGAGCTGGCCGCACGCTACGGGCATCAGCAGCCAGCTCCCGAACCACCACGGCGGGTTCTTGAACCAGCCCCGTTCTTCCAGACCATTGTAACCAAATTCCAAAGCTCGAGAAAGGGTATAGATGGTGATGGTGAGGCGGAGCTGGTCTGCGGGACAGAGCCCCAGAAATAATCCCGAAAGTCCGGCGCCCACTGCAGGCGCAAGGCTAGAAGTCAATGCCCTGGCGGTCCTCGGATTGCGCCGTCGAAATGGCTGCGCGCTATCTGTGAGGAGCGATTCCCGGAGTCTGGTGAAGAAGCGGTGGAGAAGACGGTGAAAAAGTAAGATGAAGGAGAACGACGCAGAAAGACGTAAATTTGGTGATTTCCATATCGAAGTTTTTGGCCTTTACGAGTGAGTCTTCTTAGCCAATTCTATCAGGCAGACAAGCAATTTTGTACCTTTTTGTCCCGGACCTCGAAAGAAGTTTCTCGGAAATGAGTTCCCACAGTTTCAAGCTGGTATACGTGCCCAGAAACACCCTCGCCGACGCTCTCACCGCGGCAGCGTTGTAATCGCCCTTGCTCTTCACTATCGCCTCATACCGAGCCGGATGCACCGAGCGCCGCTTCACCGCAGGCGCCTGAGAGATGAGGTACTTGTGGAGGAGCTTGTATTCGCGCTCGCTGACCGTATATCGGAGCGCGTTCCGAAGGATGGGATCGTCGCGGGCTGCGCTGGTGTTGGAGGACGACGATGAGGACGAAGCAGCAGAGGAAGACATGTTTTTACTGTGTCAAGGAGCTCACTGAGCGCCGCTTGGGCACGATCAGGCTGGCGGATCCAGGAAGCATGAGTTTAGATATGCATTGCCATGTGAAGCTCGAGTCTTGTTTTGGTCCCCTTCAGCCTCGGCATCCTCAATCCAACATCCCGGTCTAGAGGGCCAGTGTCAGGGAGTTCAAGCACATGCTCGTATTCAGAAATACCTATCCAAACAATTAGGTAGTCTTCGGCCTCAACCGAGATGAACCATATCATGTTGATATGTCGAGAGGTTGATAGGATCCTATAAGTCGTTGACAAGAAATAGAAAATTCTATGTGATCTATAGAAGTCCGAATTACTATTTGCAACAGCTCCTCTCATGAATGTATAATTTCATTTCAGTCATTCTCGATGTCGTCACGAAAAATTCGCCCTGTCCATAGCCTCTTTTCATCACCTTATTATAAACTTCAAGAATATTTTGGAAGCTATCTCGCCGTATGTACAGGTTGCGGCATGAAGAATACCGTTCGCCAGGTTTCGAAAGTCTAGAGCCGCCCAACCCTTCTATTCCCTGTAAAACTCCCCAAGACCGATCCTTCGCTGTGTCCTTTGAATCTTCTGCAGACACTGCGATGCCGAGCAAACAGAGGTATAGTGTTGTTCACAGTCCCAAAAGGTAACTCCAAACCAGAGCAATGCCAACCATCATGATGAATTTTTGAACCTTCTTTTCTGAAAAATGCCAATGCATCAAGCGAAAGTGCACTGAGGCCAAAGCTGAGACTCGTCGTATTGAAAAGTCAAGTTGTACAACCACACCTAAGCCTCTTCGTCTGGGGTTTGAACCAGAATGTGGACCACGTCAGGTCTTTTGGTGTCTTCCGGAATGACCATGCGACACGGTGCTGCTGCTCGAACGTGAATGGTCTTGTTCTTGTTCCGGTGAATGAAGAAGGCCTGGAATGCTCCAACGATTGCAATGACCGCACTGGCCCACCATGACAAAGCAGTAAAGTTCACAGTCATGCCAATTCCATAAAGCCAGCCAGCAATGGGGCTTGCAATTGTGCGCGCAGCAGCTCCAGTGCTAGCAGCTAATCCGTTGATTTTGCCTAGGCATGAAGGAGACGGCGATGCTTCCTTGATGAGGATCAGGATGACCGGATACGCAAGGATGGAAAGGATGTTCCGAATGGTCAAACAGGTGTAGATGCCAGCATAGACAGAATTCTCTGGAAGCACGGCGACGTAAGGTATGATGACATACGCGATTGGATGTAGAATCGTGACCACCATGAATGTCTTCCAAACTCCCAGTATCGACGCGACCCAGGGAAAGATGACCGCCTGGATGAACAGTGCAATGACACCGTTCACGCTCATGATGATACCAACTTGCTGGGTGGTCATGCCGAGACCACCGGCCAAGGGGGGGAGGGAAGAAGCTGAGAGGTCACCCTCGCGGTCATCTTGGAGGAAGATTGGCAGAAGGTGATCATAAGTCATCGAGTGGTAGGTAAAGATTCCAAGTGCCACAATGAGCATGATGACGCGTTTGGTAAAGACTTTGGCGGATGGTGCCGAGGCAATCGAGGGTGGACGACCATCAGCCTTAACAACCCAGTTTTCATCCTCTTCGACAGCGACGGCATTGAAAGTGCCATAGGACTCACTTCGCAGATCAGCAGGTGCATCCATGGTAGCCCCAGCCGTCGAGATGAACGGAGTTTCTGCTGTAGTATTGTCCAAATCTGCTTGCGTACTCCACGCTTGCATGCCTGGGTGAGTCTCTTCGAGAAGCGCGTAGCCGAGAATGATGGAAACGAGTAAGAGGGCGACGCAAATGACGTTAGGTAAGAAATATGGAAAGGTGTCAAAGAAACCGCCAGGCCGAAAGTGCGAGGGAAAATTCTCGACTGGGTTCACGAAGTACCCGCCAATACACGGTCCGATGATGGTACCAATAGACCATACGAACGGCATAACGGCGAATGCTTTCGCTGGAAAAAGCCAAGAGTTAACAACCGGTTCAAATTCTCAGTGCCGAAGATGAACTCGAGGTATACGTACGTTCATGGTCTGGATTGGTGACGAGTTCGCCGACCATGGTCTGAATGACACCAATATTTCCATTGAGAATGCCTCCAAGTGCTCTTCCCAGCAAAGCAACCCAGAAGTTGGGTGCAAGGCCGAGCACTAGCAAAGAGAGCATTGTACCACCGCATCCTAGAAGCAGGACTGGCTTGCGGCCAATGCGGTCCGAGAGCCCACCCCAATACATGCCGGTCAAGGCCTCCGCCAGGGCGAAGGCGGAGATGAAGATTCCAGCATAGAAGGATGCATTGTCCCGCGAACCCACGCCGAACTGAAGCACAAGCTTCCAGGCATATGGGAAGACCGAGGTGAGGGCAATGGGCTCCGCAACGCGGACAAGTGCTGTCGTGCGTCAGTGTTGAAAGCATGGTGGCGAGCATGTGAACACAAACGCAAAGACAGCACTTACCAAGTAGAAAGAGCTGGGTGGTAGGGAATTGGTCTGGGTCTCGTGGAGTGGCTCTTCTCTGCTGTGTAAGAAACATTTCTCGTGAACCCGACTTGATTCTTACGGCAGTGCCAAACACTACAGGCTCGTCAGGAAGATGAGAGAGTGGTGCTTGGCCGGCGGAAGGTGTCGAGCAACGGCTTGCACGCGCGCCTCTTATTAAAGCGGGCTGGCTACGCACTCCTTGTCCCTGTCGGCTGGCGGTAGGACGGGCCAGGTGGAATGATTGAAGAATGAGAAATGGAGGAAGAGGGTCAGGATGCCGCCTTCCAGGTTTTCTGTCCTATGCCAACAGCAAAGCAGCTTGTTCGCCGAGCATCCGGCGGGAAAGTGGAAAGTGGAGCGATATCGATGCGGGACGCGTGCTGATTGGCCAATGTTGGCCATTTTCATTGCGAGCCGAATGCTGTGTGACATGCAGCCCGACCGCTGACGAGCAAGCCCCCCGCCGCTTCGATCGCTGCTGCGTGCGGAGATCTGTATCTTTGCCCACCAACGCAGGGCACGGCGTAAGGTACCTGAAATACCCAGTACCTGCCCCGGTAGTCAGGCACCCGGCATCTGGCGTTTCAAGCCGCAGTCGACATCAGGATCAAAGTCACGCAATCATGTTCAGCTCTATCTCAACGATGTGTCCCGTTCATCGGAGCCACGGTGTGTTTTGTATCAGCAATGTGCGCTGGTCTGCACGACCGGCAGGTCACTCTGCCGCTGCGCGTCTGCACGTCTGGTAAGGCAGCTGATGTGTACAGGTCGCACTGTCCCTAGCTCGAGCCAGGCCAGGTTTGCTAGCGCTTGCCAGTCTGCCGGGTTCCGCGGAGCCTCCCGGCCATACTGCAGGTTATCCCTCGTCACCTCGTGGTGTGCAGCTAGCGATTTAGAACTTCTGAAACCGATCTAAATTTCTTTTTGATCTTTGATACAGACGATGACGTCCGTCGGCAAGGATTTGGGGGTGATTTGGTGGGAAGAAGAGTTCTAACTTTCAAGTATCATGTGATTGAGTACATAGCGAAAATTTGCGCGGCCTTGTTATTTGGTACTCGAGGTGGGGCGCTGCTTCTTACGTACAGTTCCAAGGGCCGTTGATTGTCACGGCGGGATTCCTCTTTCGTCTCGTCATCTGGACATCCACAGAACCCCGCCATCAGCACCCTTCCCGCGACGATCAACCAGAATAGGCCACCGCACACACGACACTTCGAATTGACTTCGCGGGGTCTTCCTACTACGTCAGGCAAAGCGATCGGTGGCTCCAAATGGTATCCCACGGCGGCAGACCGCTTTTCTACGGCAGCTTGCTGGCTCGCATCGCTTCTCAACACATGGCCAACCAGTGCTGCATCCAGCCAGACCCTGAACTGCACGAAAATCTTCGTGCGGAGTAACTTAGGTACTTAGGCTGCCGGTTAAAATAAGTACCTCTCCACCGCAAAGACCTGGACCCTTCTTTGTACCTATTCAGGTTAAAGTTCGCAGAGAGACATGGGTAGCTCGAACCCTGCGTGACGAAGCGCAGCAAACAGCTTCTAGATGTCTGTTTCATGCTGCATAACCCACCACGTGAGCACTGTGAGTCGGCTTTGCCAATGGCGAGACCATCGAAGCAATCGTCGCCGCCAAGCTGCCTACTGGTCAGGAGCCACAACACAGCGATGCCGAAATGCAGCCCTGTGTCCGCCCAGGCTGCAGCTTACCGTGAATCATGCAGTTATCCGGACTTCCTGATAAAGGCACATCTTCAGCTTAGGGAAAACATGGGGCTCTCTCAGACACGTACTGCTCTATAGCGTCAATTGTGGGGCTTACCAGCTACCAAATAAAAGCCTCATTACCAGGTAGGTAGACAGACGGTCAACCACTTATTCAGATTCCATCGCCCCTAGGATTGAACTTCTCTTCATTGGGCAAACTTCGTTAGATACGTTACGTCATGATCATCCATCGCTCGTGAATCAGAATTCATTGAAAAATAAGGATATTCTCATAGACAACATGCTTGCAATGGGTAGAGGAGCATAAGGATCTTCACATATGCGTTTATGAGCTGATTTGGTATGGGTATGATAATGGCCAAGACTCCACCTTTCGTATGCTGGTCAAGCAGGGTCCAAAGTGGAGATTTGACTCAACCCCGCTAGCATCAGAATTATCATTAACGTGATGGACCGACGAGATAAAAAGAGATGCTATCAAGAAGCAACCTGCTGTCCTTGATGACTTCGCCTTCAGTGCTATCTTGACTAGGGTAAAGTAGCTTTGAAGAAGGAGCTCCTGCACTGATTCGCTCATTCCGCGCACATCACAAGGCACGACGCCGTACATGCAGCATGGCATTCCAAGTCCCCTCTAGACATTACCTTGAAATGACAAAGAAAAACTAGGGTGAGAAGTTAAGTTTTGCTGAAGGGGGGAGAAAAGGATACAAAGAATGATAATGGAAATAAGAAAGTTCATAAGAAATTCGGTAAGAGATTTGTGGCACTAATCCTAAACCATCTCACCATAGATGGGAAGAGGCACAGCCGTCGAAATAGATCTTAAGGGCTAATTATTTGAAGCCAGCGAACGAGTCGCTGCTGAATATATTGCACTAATATACTCACATTGGCCCTGACCCAAGGAGGTCAGGAGGGTCGCGGCGAAGACAGAGTTCATACTAGAAGAGGTATTGCAAGGAGAACTTGTAAAGCAATGCTAAGTGGTTGAAAAGTTGGTAAAGAAGTTCCACTATAATTACGTGCTGAGGATAAGAGCAGCATTCGACCGGGATAAATTGCTTCTGACGAACAGTCTATTGACCGACCGACGAAGGGAAAGTCTACGTCAATCGCTACAGCGCACGGCCCATTTGATGTGGCTCGTGCGTCACACCAGTTCGTAGAGGACTACTCTGTACTAACTCTAACACTTTCATGAGTCTATTTAAACCTCTTCATATACCTGCATGATGTTGACCGAACAACGCGACTTTCTTTGCGTATCCATTAGCGCTCAATACTGTGCAGCATCGCCGAATGACGTGATTCAGGACAGGCGCGCCCGCGCAGGCAGAGGTAGGTGATGTACCTGTGATCCAGCCTTGCAGATGGCGCAGCTTTGAATCCATCACTCCCTCGTCAACAGCCCAGTTCACAAGCAATCCTGAGTCTTTTGCCCGTCGATAACTCTTCAGCTCGACGGAGGCATCAGAGAAGTTTGTCCATTGACCCGATAGGTTTCGTTCCACGATGCGTCTAATCAATACCCTATCGCTCCAAATGACGGAATTCTTCGACGCCGAGGTTCCGCCTTACGCGATCCTGTCACACACTTGGGATAAGGAGGAGGTTACGTTCCAGGACATGCAGCTGCCTGTTCAATACTTGAAGAAAAGGAGGTTTACAAAAATCAGAAAATTCTGCGAGACCGCTCGTAAACATGGTCTGGAGTGGGCCTGGGTTGATACTTGTTGCATCAACCAAGATAGTAGTTCTGAGTTATCCGAGGCTATCAACAGCATGTATCGATGGTACAAACAAGCCGAAAGATGCTTTGCTTACCTTGCGGACGTCAGGGATGAGAACCATTCCAGAAACGCAGAAGAGTTTCGCTCTGTTCTTGCCGCAAGTCGGTGGTTCACCCGAGGCTGGACACTGCAGGAGCTTATTGCACCCGCCAATCTCGGATTCTACGGGACGTCCTGGCGATTTCTAGGACACAAGTTGGACTTGTTGGATCTCTTACAGGAGCTAACAGGTATTGGGTTTTCCAATCCAAAGCTCGATCTGAAAGGCTTCAGCATAGCACAGAAGATGTCGTGGGCTGCGAAACGCAAGACTTCGCGGGCTGAAGATCAGGCTTATTGCTTACTTGGCCTCTTCGACATTCAGATGCCCTTGATATATGGTGAGGGTGGTCTGAAAGCGTTCACCAGGCTCCAGGAGGCAATCATGGAACAGTCAAACGATCAATCGATATTCTCATGGAAAAGCTTAGGTTTTGACCAGGATAGAACAGCTTGGAGTTTCCCAAATACGCTCTTAGCTTCATCGCCCCAACAATTTGAGAGAGCTGGCAGAGTCAAGTCTTGGGATCTCTTCAAGAGCAGCAAACCGTATGCTTTGACCAAGCGTGGTCTCAAGATAAGACTTCCTGTAATTTCACGGGAGTTACGACAGGATGAATCTTTCAGCGAGTATTGTGCCGTTCTGGCCTGTCGCGATAATGGAGGACCGATTGGTCTGTGTCTCAACAGAATTTCACGTGCTGGCGAAGCCGCCGGCGTTCAAGACGGTGACGTCTTTGTAGCAGAGTATCCAGTGTTCCACCGCTCCGAGGCCGCTGTGAGACCTCATGAACTATACATGGCTAAGGAGCACAGCATACTTATCAAATATAGCGCAGAATTCACCACCGGTTATGCAGAGGACCATCAAATACTCTGCTGGATCTCTGTCGTAAACTCTGATGAAGGGGTGCCATTGCTTTCACTACCTCAAAAGACTACAAGCTTGAATCCCTTAGATAGCTGGCTCGGAGAACGCCATCTATGGCTAAATTTGAGCCTGTTTAAATATTCATGGGTTGTTCCATTATCCTATTCGAAAGGGAACAGGAATTTTCAGTTTGAATTTCACCTTCAGCGATCCATGAGAACCGCTCATAAACAACAATGGACAGCTGAGATCAAAACTGGACCCAATCCTGTGAGTTACGATCGTTCGAAAATCTCCCTCTACGAACACCTCTTCTCTGATTGGAGTGAAGACAACGGTTCACAGCGAACTCGGAGAGAAGTACGAATTCCATTACAGGACTCAGATAATCTTGTGATGTCGATGAGCAAAGATCGCATTAGCAATCGTAATGTTCTCAAGGTAGAGCTATCTGTTGCAGAATTCTCGGTTCCCCACTTATCTCGAAGCAAAGGTATTCGGGCAAAGAAGCACCTATTTAGGCGAGGAGACGGCTCTTTACCGGCATATAAGCAGCTCGCGGGATAAATTTCGTTCCCGTCTTCATTTCTCGAGTGTTACATCACTGCCTATCAATAGAAAAGATGGAGAGAATTTGCTCTGGAGTCTTCAGTGAACGAGTTGTGTCCCATGAATTCAGGTGAAAATGTCTTCGCAATTGGAAGAAAGACTTGGCCCTGCTTGCTTCAATGCACTCTGACGTTCTGAAAGATCGGTTACACAACTTCCAGTGATACGATTGATGATAGGTAGTAAGTATTTACAGCTGTGCGGGGGCGCTGCAATGGTGCAACGTAAATAGTGGCCGAGCCAAATTTGAGCCAGGCACCATGTATTGTAGTACCATGTACCGAGTAATTTGAGATAGATGAGAGTACACTGGTTAGGCAACAGGCACGCAAGGCAGAGACAAGGCGAAAAAGTCTTGGACTGGTGCTGTACATGACAAATCGGCAACTCAAATGTCCTCTTGAAACCAAATTGGTGCATTCATTGATCGGTTGACAGCGCGGTTACGCCATCGTACACGAGGAGATAGGAACACTGTTTTTGACGATAGTGGACAGAGATGCGATCATCCAGACTGTTTCACCAAAGAAGGTATAGCAATGGATGCAGTTGCCATTAGAAGTCTCGCGCACCGCGTCTTCCTGCTGAGGCGAAGCCTGGAACCTACCTTTATCCTTGTAGCACAGCTGAAGGCATAAAGCGCGACACTCGCGCAAGAACGCTAACCTGTGCAAGTACAGCGAAGAAAGAGGAACAGGACAAATGTGATGACCTATGTGACGCCGGTCGACGTTAACACGGAGGCGAGATCTTGGCATCCATGTGCCGCTTGCGCATAAATTTCCGGGCATGGCTGTTAAAGCTTGGAACATTGACCTTGTTGGGGGGGTTGGTATCGTGTAGATATGTATCCAGTCCGTGTCCGCAAAAGAATGATTTCTGAAAATATGTGTTGGGATTTATTTCTGTTTTGCGGTACCAATCGACTGGGCTCTTGGGTGGCATCTCGTTTAAACGTACATACAGTCTCTACAGCGCTGTCCCGAAATGCATTGTGAGTGCTACGCAACCGACTTTTGAAAATGCCAGGATCTCATCAGGCATGTACTTCCGGCAAATCTTCAGAGGAGCAAAGAACTGTACCAGACGAACGTAACGAGACAAGAGGTCTAGCCACCGATGAAAATCGCGATGTGTAGAAGTTTTGTCGAGGGGTTCATTATTTTCTTGTCAGCGTCCGGATTATAGGACGCGAGACAGCCGAACGCATTCCACGTCTAAATTTGACGAGATGATGTACACTATAGCCTATCCGCTGCTATCAGACGAAACAGTGACGAATTAGTGATCCTTTCAAGCTTTCTATCTTTGACACAGTGCCTGGTATGGGCTTAGGATGGAAAGTCATAGCGTTAACTTTCCAATCATATCCTCAAGCTCACAAGCTACATCATTGAAGACCGCACTCTGCAATTCCGTACTTCCGAGATCTGTTCCGGAGCCAAAGTCGCATTGGAGACATTTCTGGATGATTCTTTGGAATTTGGCTCCCAGCGGGTTGGCGCCGGCGGCTAAGCGACGAGCTGTGTAAAGATTGTTGGGTTCCTGCTCTCGGCGGAGCTCTTGAAGAGATTTACGATGACTAATTTGGAGTAGCGCAATGCCGAGACTGCAGAGAGTCATGTTTCCCACCCCGTAGAGGAGAGCCTGATGCATTTGACGGTCGGCCTTGTTCCTGCTTAACTTGCTGCACTGTTTGCGCCCTTCGGTCAAGGTTGACTCATTGTGTGTCGAGATTGCCATGTCCACGTCAGATGAGGTTTGGTTCGAGCTTACACTCTGCTTTTGATTGGGAAAGTTCGCACTGAGATGAAGCGTCGAAAGCGTCGTGTCGACGATGTCATCATCATTGAGAAATAGTGCCAGATCTCCGAGCTCCCACCCCGATCTCAACCAAGGCGTTGATTGATACTGAAGTACAACGATGGCTAACTTGTGAGCTATCTGCAATTGTTGAGGTAGGCTAATGATGCTTCCTTTCTCACATTGAACAACGTCGATGAGGGTGACCGGAGCCTGCTGTGCCATCCCGGCTGGCTTCGGATGCTTCGTGGCTGCAGAGTATAGGAAATGTCGAAAAGCTTTTTCTGACTGCAGAAAGCCGAGACATCGTTCTTCGTTTTGGCTTGTGCAGGTGTGATGCTTGAAGTGTTGGCAAAGGTTCTTCACCTTGCAGAGATCCCGCGCTGTATCAGGCACACTTTGAGGCTCCATTCCGTCAAAAGCCTGGTCATCATCCCAAACTCTGCATGCCAGCTTGGTGTCGTCTGCCAAGGCGTGTTTCTTTTGTCTTTTCATCATTGATATCTGCTTATGTTGTCGATCGGAAGCTTTTTCCAAATCCTTAGCGCAAGTCTCGTTCAAGCCTGGCGCTAACTCGAGAGGCTTTTTAGGCAGGTGGACGCTGAGGTCTTTGGATGTGAGTAGACTACATGGGTTCGCATGGGTGTACTCAAGTTTTCTTTTGCCTGCCAGTCGAGTATGCGCGTTCTCTGTTGTGGTCGAGCGAACGTACAGCCATATAGGTGGCTCGTCTATACAATGACTTTTCCAGAACCGTTAGCACAGGATATCCAAGCACTGAAATGGAGTGTTCTAGGTGAAAGGCGCTCAATGGAAAGGATGAGTAGGGAAGCTTGCCTGTTAAGCATCAAGCATTCGTAGGAGACAGCTAAGTCCAACCGGACATAGTCGTTAACTTCCGCATCAACACAAAGTATAGTCTTATGCTGTGAGTGCGTGGTTTCGGCACAGGAACTTGGCCAGGCATTTGCAAAAGCCTCATGGAGTGTTGCTGAGGCCTCCCGAACTGCGCGGAAGCGGTCGAGTACTTCTCCATCGCTAGGTCTTTTTGGAGGGACTATACCACTAGGCTGTGCATTTTTGTCGCTAAGTTGCGATCTGAGTATCCTCAGGTCACCGCATAGCTCCACTAGATTCCGAATTTTTTTGAGGTAGACGTTCTTCTCGAAAGTGATTGTAACGGCGTTTCTGAGGTCGCTAAATCTGCGCTTTACCGATCCCATTGAGCCCGGCTTACAGTTCTGGGTTTCGAATATTTGGAGATCGCTTTGAATGCCACGCAGATGCTCTAATATCTCTCCAACGATGTCTGAGAGACATTGATAGTTTTTATATCCAAGATGCCGCTGGAGGCGCTCGTTATAGGTATTTCCAGTATCGGACATATCCAAGTCTGCGTCTAAGATAGTGTCAACCTCCTCTTGGCTCTTGACAATAAATCTAAGCAGCAGCGCGCATTCATTTTCAAAAAGTCCTTTCTGGACTCTCAAGCGCTTCTGCACATGAGTGACCTGTAAGCGCCTGGTCAGCACTCAGAAACTGATTCTGGTCTCGGCCATTGTTGGCCATTGCCCGAGGGCGACGAAATGAAAGAAAATCACCTCACGTGCCCAGTGTCGGAAAGTTTTGATCTTTTCGTAAACGATTCGATAGGACTTGACAGCCTCGACAATGAGCGGCAAAGCGCCCAACGCTAGACCTGCTACGTCCATGCTTCAAGCATGATGGAACTTGTCATGAACTATGTTCAGTATGCAGCAAGCCCATGAGAGAATGCAAATTGTGAGCTTTTATAAGGAAGCAGACGTCAAACAAAACGAGCTTTAACATGACAAAAGCAGCAGCGACAATCGAAGAATCTTTGAATTGTCAGGCTGAGGCTCAGCAGCAATCGGATCCCATGCATTGTGGCTGCATAACATGGGGCTGTGCAGCCCGAAAAGTGTTCGAGGCTCTACGTAAGGCTGCATTGGCTCTGCTGATACACAGCAGTATGACAGCTTCAAGTTTTTCGTCAAGTCCAAAAGTTACAGCGATGACCACTGTGGAGGATGGCGCAGAAGACTGAAGTCGAAGTTTCCGCTGGCCCTGCCCTCGAGCGCCAAGAGCAGACCTCCATCACAGCAACTGCTAATCCTGGTTGTGGCGAATGCCAACGCAATGATTGCAGCCATGATATTGACGGCAGACACCTCTCTTTAGCAGCTCGTCAGGGCTCCTCAACATCGAGCGAGGGAAAGGATACAGTAGCCCACCAGTCCACCATCTCTGCGGGAGATCAAAATGATGGTGAATTTGACAAGTCCCCGTTGCACAACTTCTTACGTGAAGGCATCCTGACACAGTCACGACCACACTTACACGGCCCTATCGCTCGACTGTATCAGACATCGTCTGAACTCCTCAGGGCCCTGCTGCATTTGAACATTCGCAATGTCGATGTTACCAACCGCACAGCGAGGACCGACTCAGGGCATCAACGATCATTCGTAGGATGTGGTAGGTTCTTCTAATACTTGGTATATTGGTAGACGACTGATCAGGTTTAGGCCACTGTCGGAAATGGAAGATCAAATGCACACCAGCTACTGAAGATCCGCAAGGACGATGTATTGCTTGCAACCGAGCGAAGACGAAATGCACCTATCTCGTTGCTAATACAGCGACGAGTCATACGGTTGAGACTTCGCAGGCGAATGAACATCCTGCGAGTATGAATTTGGGTAAAACATGGCGTACTGCTCCTGGCGAGGGTCCAAGAGTGTTCCGGGAACTGGAACGAGTATACTACTCGTTCATACTCTGGGGAGATGGCCACGACATTTTGGAAGGTCGTCTGGATGACCACTTGGAGCAATCAGTGAGACTGCGCTCTCATGTGATCTCGTTACTGAGATCCATTGGCAAGAAATTGACACGCGGTGAGCATGCTACTTCACTGATTTGAAGCAAGAATGTGAGGCTCAAAGTTATACGGGATAGTCACTCACGATTTTGCAGGCTGCTTGAATGATAATCTAGCGCATGAAGACGTTGCCAAACATGTGGCGCAACTTGACGATGCCCGCGAGGAGACCAGTTTCGGAGTCGCTTTGGACGGAGAAGACAGTTCTGAATCTGAAGACGAGTCCTTGATTCGAGACGGCAGCCACCATCACAGTCCTGAAGATCTAGATAATTTGATCGAGGATCTTGACACAGATGTACAATGTCTCATAGAGCTTACCCCCGCTTTACAGTCTCCTGCTCGAGAGGGCGGCGACGAAGTGGTGACTGTCGCAAGTGCCGATGTGGGCAGTATCACGGAGCATCGGCCATTCACAGAGCTCATCCGCAGCACCTTCCCGAAAGCCAATCTTGACCTTGCTGAGAGACTTGGTCAGTTGAACTGGGAAAGATGGCTCCGTCTGCAAGAACAAAGAAGAAGCAACGAAGAAGAAGGACATCAAGAGGTTCTTCAAATTGACGCTCGAACAGTAGCGCCCTCGTCGAAATTTCAGGACTCCGGCGTCGGAGCTTCACTGCCTGCAACAACAAGCTATGCTCCGAGCCTTACCGCAAAGATCGCACCCTCCGTGATCTCAAGCATTCTAGAAGGAAGTAGACCAACGATGCCTACTCTTCCAAAGTCTGCAGAGAGAGGCGAACCATTCACTTGTCCTGCTTGCAGTCGGCTAGTTCGCGTATCTACCAAAGAGTTATGGAAGAAGCATCTGATGTCTGACCTCAAACCGTACGTCTGCGTGTTCTCTGGCTGCAGACTGTCATCTTCGCCCACTCTGGCTCTAAGCGACTCTTTCTGGATCGACCATCTCAAGTCTGAACATCCTCACGAGTCCGGCGGTTGGGGATGTCCCTTGTGCTTCAAGCAAGTTGGCACCAATGCACGCAGATTTTGTGCGCACATCAGTCAACACATGGAAGACATTGCAATAGCAACTCTGCCAAGGGACTGCGAGTCTGAGAACAATTCTGCCATCGGAGATGAGCTTACTTCACACGGCGGCGAGGAAAAAGACTCTGAACATGGGCGCAATGAGCACGCAGCTACTGGCTCTTTCTCAAGAAGTCTGCTCTTGTATAATCTCGGAGATGAATACAGCGATAAGGAGCTCCACAAGCTGTTCGAAGGAATCGAGAATGCGGCTGACATACGTATCATGACCAATCGAGATGGAACCTCGAAAGGGTTCGGCTACGCGGACTTTCTGGATGAAACCAGTGCTCAGCGTGCATTCGCTGACTTAGAAATGCGATCTATTTTCGGTACCCGAGTGGGAGTGAAATTCGTTGTGCCCACCGAGGAATTCAGGAATTTCGAAGCGCATCTTCAAGCCGGTTATCCCATCGAGTCGATTGCCGAGGAGACTACTTCGGATGTACTACGACGTGCAATTCGAAGAGCAGAGCCTGAGCAACAGCCTTTACTAATCGAACACAATGAATCAAACTTCCCCAAGCGTATGATCAGTGCTAACGTGTATGCAGCCGAGCAATCGATGATGTTTAATTCCCCGCTCCAACTCTGGGAAGGCGATGAGGAGTCGCTCGTATCAGTCAAAGAACCCGAGAACAGTCTGCTGGCGGCTCTTGGGGTAGAGGATAAGTCTATCATGGAAGACATTCCTGATACTGATTCTGAACGAGAGGTCACGGCAGGTCTACTCCTGAGATAAGCTTACGTTGAACACTATTAACGAAATGATTAATCGCAGCATAATTCCCTCAATGTATCAATTATGCATCCCCAAAGAGGCTATCTTGGTTCTGTTACAGCAACTGAAATACAAGAACGCGAGAGCTTAGTCTCCGATAAAGTTCTTCGTCGATTGAATCTTCTGTCAGATCTGAATCAGGAGAACACAACCAGACTTGTCTGGCGAATTTCGACCATGGGGGATGCAATAACGTATAGCACACGTTTCAGGATTGTTCCAGATGCGCAGATACGCAGCGATCTCGCACTCGGCCGTGATGCGTACGAGAAACCTGACGACATCTCTTACTCTAATGATGACTATCCTCTGCCAACAGAATCACTGTTTCTTGGAAACTTAGGTCATGAGATGAGCGAAGAACAAATCCGGTTCCTATTCACCGACGTCGAAAATGTAATTGATGCTTGGATTGTTGTTGACAACGAGACGTCACTTTGCAAAGGCTTTGGCTACGCTCGTTTTGTGGATTCAGCAAGCGCGCAGAGCGCTTTGCGTTTACTACATGGCAAGGAGGTGAATGGAAGGATGTTACGCATAGACTACGCTAGATCAGGAACGCGCCGTCCTGAGAAAATTTCTCGATCCAACCGCTCTCAAGGTCACGAGACTGGCTCTGATATACAAACTAATGCCCAAAGGCCGATTCTCAGACATGATCCTGGAGTATTTGATGGAACAAAGCAGGAAAGCATCGAAAACGAAAACGAGCGGAAAACGCAAGATTTTATTGGTCTTGAGCAGCGAGTGCACGACCAGGCTCCCGGAGACGCGAACAACAGAGGCACACAAGTGCTTTTCCAGGCTCGTAGTGTATCCGAATTCTATATGGATCCAGCGCGAGAAGAAGCATGCTTTCCCTACCTCACCTATGTCGCTGGAGAAGTAAGTATAGTTCCGTTTATTAGAATGATGGCTTATTGATAGATGGACAGCTATTCAATGTATTCCATCAGAAGGACGAGCTTTGGCTAGCGATGAAGAAAGATGACAGTTCTAACAAGATTGGTTGGGTATGGAAGAAGCATTTCGCCCGACTTTCGGAGAAGGCCGCGGAACTGCCGGTGGCAAATAGCGAGGACCAGGACCCAAATCTACCAGCTGTGTCTGAAGGAAGCGAAGACACGAAGCTACTCGGCGAAGACCAAGACAAGGGTTACATCAGCGATACATTGATTGATTACGGGAAACATATATGCCCCTTTTGTTCGAGTGCCTTTGACAGGCATCACAATCTGAAGAGCCATCTACTCACTCACAATCAAGAGAAGCCATATGTGTGCAAGTCTTGCCAGGCGCGCTTTCGAAGGCTCCATGACTTGAAACGCCACACCAAACTACATACCGGGGAGCGCCGAAAGCGCGAAGATAATGGCGACGGCGGCAAGGCCAGCATCTCACTTGCCACCTTCACCATTGATGAGCGAGAGTCCTGGGCGCGAAGTTCCAGTGGTGGCTCCGCCCAAGAATCCGCTGGCTTGCTCGCTCCCAGTCAAGAGAAGCCGTATGCTTGTGCTTATTGTGAAGCGCGCTTTCAAAGATTTCACGACTTGAAACATCATAGCAAGATGCATATCTCGGAGCGCCGAAAGGGTAGCGACGACAAGAACGATAGCGAAACAAACATCCACTTTGCGGCGATCTAGCCTGAAGAGCGAGTACCGACATCCTCGCAACGAACGGAGGCCGAGTACGCACGCAAAGTGGAAGCTTGCATGCAATGTCGAGAAGACAGACTCTTACGCGATGGCGGTAAGCCTTGCAGGATTTGTGAGAAAGTAGGCAAGGATTGTTAGTATTACTTGGGTACTTTGAAAGCACTACTGCTAGAGAAATGCCTCATACTCACACGCGAATATCATACCAAACGGTTCCCTAGAACATACGATCGCAACAGGCACACACTTACTCAGTACAAAGGGACCATGGTCTGCGGTTCCTGTCCTAGTATTGATCCTGCTGCGGAAAATAGTTCGAGTTTGTTGACATTTTTAAGAGACACTTAACCTCTGTGCACGACGCCGAACAAGTTCCTCCATATAGCGGCCGCGAACCACCGTCTAAACCCGAGCAAAGGTATGAAAGTGGCGCAATTCCAGGAACATGCTATTTCTATAAAATTACATTCAGCAATGCCTAAAAATTCTTACGAACAACTTGATGACTGTGTGTTGAGGGTCATCGAGGGGCCGAATCCTCAGTCAAAGGCAACGAGATCGTCAAACTAGCCACGTTGGCGATGTATGGGTTGGAGGATTGAGCCGCTCGTATCATAAAATGGTGGTCTCCGAAATGCATCTCCCCAGCTCAGTAAGAGCGCAAGAACACACATCTCTCTTTCTTCCGCTGCAGATGTATCAGCTTGAAACGTGCAATTTGGCGGGCAAAAGCGCAAAATTCGACTTAGAAGGCCGAACAAAGCGAGCCTCGCTTCGCTCTGGACATCTCACTTGTCAATCAAGGAGAAGGTTCTGCCAAACCAGGACGTCGCGGTCCGTGTAGGCACATGGAGCTGTGGTGGATTTACAAACAACATTCGGGTACTTACGTCCAGATACGCAGACTTATTCAAGGCATTCGAAGATCGAAAACATACACATCTTAATTCCGTCCCCTTCTATACCCATATGCTACCCATCCTTTCAACACCCATCCTCCTCTCCCAAAGTTGGATTCGCATCACCGCCTCTTACACAAACGTCCTGCCGCTCTCCCCCCTCTCCAAATCCCCGCCGCCCCCGGAATTCCGCCGCTGGTCCTCCGGCTCGGTCTCAGTCCCAAACCACACCGTCTTGGTGATTCCGCGCTCCCCAGCTCCTGCACTCCCTGATAATCTCTTCATCGCCACTGTCTCGCCCCCTTCCCCAGCCTCAGCCGGGCGATCCACCTCCACGCGTGCTGTGTGGCCCGCCGCCCTCGACGTAGTCTCCCACCAGGGCAGCTGACTCGGCCTTGCAAGCTCGCGCGCGAAACGGGCCTTCTCGTCCGCCTCGTCAGCGGCGATGATCGAATGGCGCGAGTCGTTGTCGACGATTGTGCTGTGAAGGAGGATGTCGTCGGAGAAGCCGTAGGTCTTGGTTGAGAGGCGCCGTGGGGGATCGGTGGGAAAGGTGGTGCGGTGATGAGAATGCCGGTCACGGGAGGGGTTGGATGGCCTTATAGAACCAGTCCGGACGGAATTGTACCGGGCAAGAGCAGTGGCGCAGACGCGGTAGCCCGGACGGAGGGCAGGAATAGAGGCGAGAATGATGCCGACCGTGATCTCCCAGTTGCGAAAGCCCCAGTTCGGAATGGATTCCCAGGTTGGGTCCTGGTTGACATTTTCCCAATTGAGGATTGTGCGGGTTAAACAGAGACCAGCGGTGCTAACAAGGGCCAAAAGTTAGTTGGGCTGGGTTTCGGGGATGTAAATATGAAGAGGTAGACGAGAAGGTAACTTACACGAGGCCCAAACCCATCAAACTGCAAAGGCCAACTTTGCTGCGACGTGGCATTTGGATGTTCCAAAGGAGTAAGATGGGAAAGAATGCGAGAAAAAGGTCGGAAATTATTGAGACGATTGCTTGCGAAATGATAATTCGTTGCAACTGAGCAGAGGTCATGCATGTGTTAGGCTCATTGGAATTCCAAATGGCTGAGACTGGCCAGCATTGAAAGATCCAAACAAACGTAAGGATTGCATTGGTGATAATCAGGAAGGCGACAGCTCCCTGGATAAGTCGTATCATCCAAATCTTAACGGGAAGCCGTAGAAGAAAAAAGCAGATGGACAATTTATGGAACATCAAGGTTTGGAAGGTCTGGGTCCATTCCCCGTACGAAAGTTTCTGAAACTTCACGTATGATGATTCTGAAATGACCTCGCGGTGGAGCCCGAACCCGTAATGGAGTTCCGAAATTACGAGACTCAATCCTATCATATGGCCCAATGTAGCTAACACCACGGTGAAGTCGTCCCAGCCAAACTTTCGAACGATCCAGATTCTAGTGATGAGGCGTAGAAGTATTACAAGAATCACGACGACCAAGGAAATAACGACATTGATGTAGATCGCAGGTTGACGAGTGTCAAGGGGATTTGGAGGAGGTTCTTGGCCACCCATTACGGAACTGACTTAGACTTGAAGTAAAAGATCCGAGTGCAAGATTTGCAATGACAAAGAAAACATTCGCTCTGAGTCAATAGTCGAAGGCGATAGATGTGAACAGTTGGCCAAGCGTTGGAAGCAAGAGAAGACCAGAGGGTACGAGACTCATTGGCCGGCTCGAGACTGATGATTTATAAAGCCTTCTCGAAGAGAGAACAACACCATACTTGAAACTTACTCACACAAGCGGAACGCGATCGTCTAGTAAGTATTACAAACAGCAAGACATATCTGACTGGGATTGACAACACAAGCAGTGTGAATACGAAAAGGCAAAGAGAAATGACTAAAGCCACCAGATTGGTGACACCATTCTAAAGGGAAAAGAAAAGCAATTCTCCGCCGAGGTGCTCTAGTCGATAATGGAAAGAGCTAAGGCGGACTCGAATCAAGTGGTCGGCAGGATAGCGGCCATGCTGCATTCTGAGTACACGTAGTATACCTCAAAGGCATGGAGTCAGCCACACTTGATCTATTCTTCGTAGTTGCGACATCTCAGGGCTTCGATTGTCGAGGAAATAGTACGCCATTGGTCGGCGCTTCTCGTGTGAAAGTTCCTTCGGAATGATCCCATCACTGAGCTCTGAAGTTATTGGTTGCTAACCTAGTATAAACGGCGAGACAACTGCGGAGGCTGCATGTCTGAGAGGCTATCCCAGCTTACATCGGTCCGCCCCAAGCGAGTGTTATTTCATCAAATGCGAAGGCTTCGATCCGAGATAGCAACCCCACTTTCAGATGGAGCTGGCATTTGGACTAAATGGCACCTGGTATTTCGAAAACGCAGTCTGCTGTTCCATGCCAAAGCAGTCTATGCATATAAAGTTTGTCACCTCCAACACTGAGGAAAGTGTCTGAGTGGGATTCTTCCCACCAGATCGCCTGTTTTCTCAAATGGTGGAATGTCTGAGTCTGATAAGGTAGGTCTCGGCCGAGCGATGCTTTATGGTGGTTCTCTGCGCTTTCCTCAAGATTGGTTGACAGCTGTCACAGAGACCAATCAATAGAGAATCGTATCGCTAGCGCTGCAAGGCCGTGACGTTGCAACTATGCCGAGATTGCTCGACTCGGGCTGAAAAAACCGACGTCGATGCATGAGAACTCACTCGACGACCGGCCAGCTCTGATCGAATGCAGCTAACTGTCAGATACGCGGCCTTTCGTCGACCGAAAGGCAACGCAAGAATCAGTAGTTTGCGGCACCGCGTTGATCATTGTGTGAAGCAGTTACTTGGCTGTCTTGAAGCATGTCGGGTTCAAGGTCTGTCGGCCAGCATTTTCGTCAATGGATAAGCTTAAGCCCGATATCGTATGGTTCTAACCTGCCCCGAGGATAGCTACGCAGACTCATACCTCAGGTTGCTGAATATCCGGGACGAAGAACAAGAAAGCTAGAGAATCCAAGCGCATCGGTACTGGCCTTACAGGCGGCCCAGAAACCGGAATCTTGGACGATCTAAATCATGCACGACGGCAGTGGAGTCCCACATTGAGACTGCAACCCCGTGAATGCAATCGCTGGGATGGAGTCTTAGGGGACGGATCGGACGCAGGGTTGTCGGAGGGACCAGAGTACTTACTCTAAAGTACCTAGTATCAATTAATCTCCCTTGGTCGTTCTGATCAGCAATGACTTATATACAGTAAACAATGGAATTTCATGTAGCTTTTCAGGAGATTGGCGGAATAAATGCTTGGTTTTGTGTGCGCACATTAAATACAGCACACATTGGCTGAGGAAGTGGGGTGATTCGAGAGACGGCACTTGTCCAGTCGATGGAAAGCCATCAAAAAGATATGTGTGCCCAGTTGCTTATAAGCAATCTATGTCTTATGCCTGTGTTCAATGTTAATGAAGGTCATTTGTATTGGAAATTGCATGCAGGGCGTCATGAGGACGGGTAGTACGAAGACGATTCCCTGCTACTTGCTAGTCCCACCCGATTGCGCACAATCTATCGGACAACATGCATACACCCTCGGGTTTTAACTTCTTCTTGCGGTTAAAGGTATGAACGGGCGCAGTTCTCAAGCATTGCACGGACTGCTATCCAAAGCCTTTGTCTCCCGCGCCAGAGGAATAGAGCAGAACGGGCACAGTGTTAGATTTGTGCATGCATATCAAAATCCAGTTTCCTGGTCTCGCAAGCATATGCCTCTTGCTTTCCCCTCTGTCAGATTCCCATACTTCACCAATCTATGATAAATCAATGACACGGGCACTGTAACCGTAATTATCATGGCGTTTGCAACCCTGGGAGGTGTGTTAAAGCTCGAAGCGTCGAATCAACGATACATAAGCGTGTGGCTGAGTCGGCCAACATCACACAATATCGAAAGATAGCCCGTTAGCCGGGAGTGCAAATCGTTCTCAAAGACAGAAAAGGGATAAGTGATGAATAGATACTCGTGAGCACGAGGGATTTTGGGGTGGAAAAACATGAATAAACCGACACGCTCTGAGATTGGTGCCAACGTTCCGTCGGGTCCTGCGGTGCGTTTCGTATCAAACGCTTTTCTGTGATTGACTAAGTAAAAGCATAGATGAACAAGCTTGTATCTTCATAGCATGCGCCTCACGCAGGACTCGTGGGAAGAGCCACAGCTTGGCGTAAGTTGTAGCCCCGCCCGGCGACCCCGCGCCACAATACTTACATCACTGCTTGTTGCTTTGAGCAGGAATGCTCTTGCCTAATACATCCCCTCAATCAATTTCACTTCAAATCGATACTCTAAACCCGCAGGTTACAGGCTTTTCCACTCAAAATCCTCTATAATATCAACAGCAAGATTATAACAGTCGAAATGGCCAATACCGTTCACGTCAAGGACATCTCCCATCAAACGAGCGAGAAGGACGTTCGGGACTTTTTCAGTTTCTGGTAGGTTTCTGAGACTGCAGCAAAGTCAACTATCCGACAAGGCTGACATGTACTTAGTGGCAAGATAACGTCACTCTCAGTGACACCGACATCTGACGCTACCGACGCTACTAAGTCTGCTACTGTCACTTTTGAAAAGGAGACAGCTGCAAAGACCGCCCTTCTCCTTGATAATACTAAGCTTGGCCCCGCACAAGTTCACGTCAGCAGCGCTGCGAGCCTCGAAGACATAGCTGGCAGTAACACTGCTGGCTCTGCTGAGGAGTCAAAAGAAGGACACGACGTTGAGCAAGAAGATAAGCCACGTTCCAGAATCCTTGCCGAATACCTGGCGCATGGATATGTCGTCAGCGACAAAGCGATTGAGCGAGCGATCGCATTGGACAGCAAGCATGGTATCTCAAATCGATTCACAAAGGCGCTTCAGGACTTCGACCAGCGCACCAAAGCCACGCAGACTGCTCAAGCCATGGACGCCAAGTACGGTGTCTCGGGACGTGCAGATGCCGCATGGCGGGGGATGACTTCTTACTTCGACAAGGCCTTGGGTACTCCCACCGGCCAACGCCTGCGCCAATTTTACGAACAGGGAAACAAGAATGTGATGGATGTGCACAATGAAGCCCGTCATCTCGCAAATCTCAAGTCTAGCAAGGGTCAGCCACAAGAAGTGCCTGGAACAAACAGGACCACTTGCAACTGCGGATCGACGACAGACAACTGTCCTTGCGAGCCGGGAACATGTGCGTGTGCTAATTGCGCTAAGAATCCTGAATCCAATCTTGGTGCAAGCGATGAGAAGGCCGGAGCGACAGGCGCTACGCCTGCCATCTCTTGAAAGAAGTCCTGCAGTTCAATGATTTCTGCTCGAAGATAGCGTCTCCAGGTGCACAGACTTGACGTTGGCTCCTCAATCGGCGATATAGCCCCCTTGGTGACTCCACTGCTGGAGCAGAAAGACGTTCAGCAGACGGTGAATGCGTTCTGTTCACTGCGGAGTTTCTTTGTGTTTTTTGCTGTATCAGATACCTGCCCCATAACGCAATGAAACCACTCTATATTATGCAAGACTTCGGTGGCTACCCGATTTCTAATGTTGCTAGAAATTCGGACTCGTTGAATCTAAAGCCTCCATACCCATAGTTTGCGAAAGGTCGTTCAACAGCCCAGATGTCAATGCTGAATCCTGCCATATTGCTTTCCATGGAAAGTAGCATTGCTTTGCTGTAGATGTTCTCGGCTTGGCTAGTTATGTTTCTCAATGCGAGCTAATCCTGTGATTTTTGTACGTGTTCGTACGTAGGGAGTGTCCCAACTGGTAATCAGGATACAGTCCGTGCGCCTTGGCGTGTAGGGTAGTTTTGGTGGTCCGAGCGTTCCAGACCCTAGAACGCGCTCTCGCGCCCAACTCAGCCTTGCTCTCTTTCACTACCTCGTTCACTTTCCACTTGCCATCAATTTAAATTATGGTCTGCACTGCACGTACCGCTCCCTCTCTTGACTAGGCAACATCGCTCCCAGCCGTGAAGATCAAGTTCTCCACAGGCACACAAATAGCCAGCCATGACGACCGGTGGAGAAGCTGTGTCGTTTGACGAGATCATCCAAGAAGGTTAGTGGGCAAAGCTTCTACTCGTCTCTCAGCCAATCTGACTTATAAATCAAGGCCGGCGAAAGAGGAAGTTTCAGAATTTGGCCGATGAGATACTGGGAAAGGGAAAGCGGTCTAATGCTCCACTTGTGGGTAGCAAGCTCGGCAGAAATGTCCCCACCGGTCCAGCTTCTACAATTGCGAATCGAGGCGGCATAATGAAGGTTCGTAAGCCCAGATGCTTCTTTTCTTGACCATAAAGCTCTTGCGACTGGTACTAATTTTTGTCTCTGATATCAGCGCTCGTCCTCTGCTAGCCTGGTGAAACCCAACATCAATGGCAAGTGGGGACACGACCTACATCATACCACAGCCGCCCGACTCGGCGGTTTCTCGCCGCTTTCGCGCTCGCAATCATCCTCAAGAGTGGATCGCGGCAACCGCGCGCTTTCTACCCTACAGTCCGAACTATCCAAAGACGAAGACGACAGCCAAGTAAATGTTGTTGGCAACGGAAAGAAAAGTAACATAAGCATCAAGGGCATAGCTGGTCCTTACATCGTTGTTGCAAGCAACTTTGCGGCTGGGACGACTGCTGCAGACATTGAAGCCGTCATGTCAGATGTGGGAGGAGAAATGTTAAGCTGCAGGCTGATCAGCGCTTCGCCAACGGTCATGGCAGAGATGCAGTTTGCAGATAAAGATGGTGCGGAGAGAGTGATTTCGACTTTTAATAACCAAAGAGTACGTTCGTCAAAATCAGAGGGCGTTTCCTAATTTGTTCAAGCTAATGTAACTTTACAAGGCCGACGGTCGCTTGCTTCACGTCTACATGAAAGCTGGTGGACCATCGCCACCAGTACCAAATGCTCGTGGTCGTCATGAGGAGCGCCCCGATGGAATGGACCGGGATACCATGGACGTCGATGACAGTATCCCCACGGGTCCAGCCATTGATAGACCCGCTCGTGACCGTTACAACTATCCCAGCCGGCGTCCCGATGTTCAGGATGGAAGGTATGGATTTGAGAACGATCGCGACTGGTACGACAGACGAGACTATCGCGGCCGCAGGGATGAGCGTGGATTAGTTTCGGATAGTATGATTGGAGGCAGGGGCTATCGGCGTTGAAGGTAATACGAAGAGCCACACTATGGCTTTGTATGCCTAGTCATGTCTTTACATGGCAGCATTCACGGGTTCAAATTCACTGATTTTCATGATTTGAAGAATGCCTTGTGCATTCAATGTGATCACTGCACTTTAAGGGAGTCAATAAATGACTTGGCTCTTACGCTTGAGATTGCTATGGGCCAGGGAGTGATGCAACTAGGGGTTCTTCTGTCAGTGATTGTGCCTTTCCTTAAGGGATGCCGCATAATGTCGTGAGAACAATATTGTCAGGCGGGCTCTGTCTAGGTAGCTAAGGTGTAGAAAGATAACCTCTCTCTGTACCAACAGCAAAGCTTAGAAATAAAATTATACCATGCTCATTGTAGGAAGGTATTTCAACCAGCGCTACCTCCAGGAAGGTCGCGGCAGGCGTGATAATTTGTCAGTAAAGTTGAATTGCCTGTCTGCTGTGAATTAACAAACAATATTAAACTTGCTCCTGGCAAAGTTTATTCACCCCTGGGGATCCATCACCAACCGCCCGCTCTTTCTTCCTATCCCTTCCACTCGAAACCCCATAAATTATTTCGATTGTATTGGTAACCTTTTTTTTTTTTTTTTTGGAACGTCTTTTTTGCATGTCTTAAGGAAAATTATTCAGAGCAAACGAGCCGTAGAAGCTTAATGGCTTCCGCCAAGACAGACCCGCTAGACTTCTCACCGTGGGACGAAGATCAATGCAAGGCAGGCCTCGCAAGATTAGAAGATCTCCAGGACGAGGTAAGCTACAGAACCGACAGCAGGGAGCGTCCATGAGCGGACTCATTCACAATGTCAGCTGGATGGGCTGCGATCAGCAATACCTTCGATCATTGGTGTCCTCGTCGCTTCGCGCGCAAACCCTCGCGAGCATTTCCGCCAATTCAAGGACGTTGTCGAAACACAATACTCGCAACTCGTCAATTTTCGAGCGACGTGGCAAAGCGAGCCAATTAGCGAAGCACTTGAATATGCGCTGCGAAGTGGAAAGCGAGATCTTAGTCTTGGCAACGATGCGGTGCTACCAAAAGATGGATGGATTGAAGAGAAAGAGCAGCCATATCAGGGCGGCATCGAGGGAGCAGAGAACAGCAGTGGCTCGAGTGGCAAGAGCAATCAAGAGACGGATGACATGGCATCCGTTGTCGAAGGCTTCAAGCATGAGCACCCACAATGTCAAGTGGAGTTTGATCCACAAACACAAAAAATACAAGTCTCAGTGCCCACACCGCAAAGACCCATTGCCTTTGCGGTCAAGAAACTTGAGCGACTGCAAAATGGAGAAATCAAATGGGATGCAGAATGCTTAGGCACCATGAAGCTCTTTCCTGCAATCACACGCTGTCTTGCAAGTAGACCACGTACAGATAATCTACGTCATACATTGGTGAGTAGTTGCATAGCTTAACACTATCAACGAAACTGACTGCATAGGAAATGATTGCTGCTTACAAGGATGCCCGCCAAGCTCCTTGTATGTCTTGTGGGAGCCTTCTGGACAAGGCAGCGCAAACGCCTCCAGCGCGGAGAAGTAAGACTATCAAAACCGAAGACGGCAAATCCCAAGAAGTCTGGGAGGCTTTCCATGAGGGTTGCCTTCCATGACATTGCTGGCCAAACGCTTGCTTTCACCACGGCGGCCATTCCATCTGCTCATACCATTGGCCACTAAAGTCCCGCTTTGCACGAGGATTCCGGTCACTTGTCCGCGCGCCTGGCCTCCACCTCACGTCGGTCCAATGGTCAACTTGCGGGTATCTGTATCGTCGAGTTCGGAAGTCGTACGCTTTATGGGGATTTTGCCAGAAGTTGGTTGGCTGGAAATAGTTCGGTTGTGGAAACCACGGGTCTAGATAAGTCCAGTTCGCCCACTGTTCTCTAGACGGCCGATTCCATTGCTTGTCCCTCTTGTCTCCGTGAGCAACAATGAAGACACCAGGGCCTTTGCGTTGCAAGATGTCTGCAACTCTTCCAAGCCTCGAGCCTCGCTTTCCGTCCTTAGGCCACACCCATTCGTACTTGGGCTTGAAGTTGGATATCGGTTCGGGACCGTGAGGACCTTCGCGTACCCAGCCATGTCCGTCGTAATAAGTGTGCGGAAGCTCCCAGGGTTGTTCAACCGGGACGAAAGGCATTGGAAGTTTTTGGGATGAGCAGCACGGGGTAAGGTTGGAGTGCCGACTGACTTTGACTCCTCGAACTAGCGAGATGCAAGAACAACTGGAAGACAGGTTGCTCTGATGGAATGCTTTCAGATCGTTGAAGAGAGCAGGTTGTAGAACAAGAAAGAAGAGGTAGACTATTGGCGTGGTTTGTACTCGCATAGGCAAGTATATATCGTGTGGCAGTCGATCGATATGAATCAGCGGTTGGTTGTTTGATCAAACAATTTACAATATCTTGCATCGGAGCCGACTCTTACTTTTTGCCTCTTCGCGAGGTAGATTCAATGCTTGTGATTGAACACAGCAAACTTATTTGAACTTTGGTCCAAGCTGCATGTACAGCGACGAGCCAGGGCGCTTTTTCTTTCTTTCTCTGTTGTACACCTCGTCGCATTCACACTTTCTACTATAAGTCTTCCATCCGAGCCGACTCACCGCTTGCCTGAAGCCTGCCTTAGCTCTTGGCATGTTTGTTCTGCGGCGACGGTCTTCTAGGAATAGTCTGGCGATAAGCACGGCCTGCAAATATCGGGTGCCATTGTAGCCCACTCAGCTGGTCTGTCTTAGCTCTACATCTGGTGCTAGAGACGGGAGTTGTGAAAGTGGAAAATAATAGTATTGAAGTCTGCATTGAGTGGATAATTGGGTAGTTTACTGAGCCTCCACTGGAGGGCTCTATGAGATAAGATCTATGTAATGATAGTATTTCTTCGCGATAGTGCGTGACTACTAAGCACTAGCGACTTGGACTATAGTGATATTGGCTCTGCATTGTGTTGCGTGTTCTTATAGTCGCCTAAGATATTCACCTCTCAAACATTCAGATCGTCAAAACCTGAAACACGATGTGACAAAGGCAAGCGTGCCATTCTTCAATAGTATTTCGCCTTGTGAGCGCAAACAATAGCAAATCGCCCCGGCCGTAGTCTCCTATTGTGATCAAAATGGTGGAGGTTGGAAGGGTTAAGAAACAGGAAGCTTCCTGCCAAAGGCCGATCTCAAGACCAGCTACATCCACATCCCCAAACAGTCGCGTCTTCCAGCTTCATCAACGCGTGCATTTTCTCCCACAGCTACAAGACGAGCGCACTTGATTTTCCCACCACAATCCTTCCTTTTCACTGCTGTAAACTTTAATCTCGATTTTTGCACCATGTCTATGTTCGCCAATCTTGGGCAAAATAATTCAGCATCGCAGGCCCCGACTTCTACCAACGCTTCTCAGCCCCAGCAATCCACAGGCTTGTTTGCCAATCTAGGAGCCTCTCAGTCGCCGGCGGGCTCGACCGTCTTTAGCACATCGCAGCCGCAATCGACTTCAGGCGGCAGTCTGTTTGATCGCATCACATCTTCGCAGCCACAGCAATCGGGCAGTCTTTTCGGAAGCACGAGCACGAGTCAGCCACAGCAATCGCAGCCCACCTCTACCGGTTTGTTTGGAAATCCGAGCAATAACCAGCCTGCAAAATCTTCAGGCAATTCCTTTGGCAGCTTAGGGCCCACTTCGCAGCCGACCACACAGACATCAAACGCGGGCAGTTTGTTCGGAAGCGCCAATACTGTGCAGGCACAGCAATCACAATCCGGCAATACTGGCGGTCTCTTTGGGGGATCAATGGCGACGGGCAATACGCAGGCGCAAACGCAGCAGCAGACCACACAACAGCTGCAAAATATAGTTCCCCCGTCACAGCCAGCATACTTTGATCATCTGCTCGAGCGCGGCAAGAAGAGAGCCACGCAAGAAAATGGAGCCGGTTCGCTGTCTGATCTGCCCAGTTTGCAGCTTGGCCTGGGTGACATTGCACGGAAAGTGAGAAATCTGGGGAACGGCAGTCCGTCTGTCCATCAGGCGCGAGCGACCGATAACAGCAGAGCGTACGTTGTTTGGAAATACTCTCACGAACAGAAATTTGCTAATCAAGTGTCTAGACATTATCTTCTTGCTGCATCTGGAGTATCTACTGGATCCGCTCTTCGAGACCTTAATAACTTTAACGCTCAAGCCGCGGCGGCAGCCGCAGCACCTCCGCCACCCGATACAAACATCGAAAACTACGTCAAGGACCTTCAGACAAAATCCACTCTCGATCTAATAGCAGAAGGGTTGGAAGACTCAAGGCGCGACTTTGACGCATTCCTTGAAGAAAATGTGCAAATGGAATGGGATGTCCAACGAAGACGTATCTACGAACATTTAGGTCTTGCCAAATCGGGTGAAAAAGATGGTGATACTATCGCTGGAGCTCCCAATCAATCATTCCGTGAAACTGGAGCATTTGGCCGATCGTCTCGTAAGAGCCGTGGATTTGGTGCTTCTGCGCAAACGTCGTTTGGAAAGTCTGGTATGACAAGGTCTATTCTCGGACCTTCAGGGACAAACGGTGATGGCCGAACAACCGTCTTCACTGACGTGGCTGAAAAGGCATCTTCGGCTCTAGGCTTATCAGCTCCCGATGCTCGCTTCGACCGGGAAAGACAAGAGAAGTATGCCGACAAAGTCAGAGAGCTCAATCTGGCGAGACTGGAAGAAGTCGTTTACCCAGTGGTACAGCGCTTTGCCGAGGTTGAAGCCCAAGTGCCAAGTGACGTAAGTTTGTCGCCCCAACTTGTCCTGGTATCTAACTGACTTTGGGTTTTCAGAATGCTAGTAAATTGGTAGAGGCATACGAGGCCATTAGTGAAGTTGTGCAAGAGAACGCGAACGTACAACGACCGTCCGACCCTGGCGCCATCAAGGAGAGGCAGTACGCAGCTCAATACTTGGAAGAGTCCCACGCATCCACACTGAGCATCACCATTCGCCGAAGGATCCTGAACGGTTCCCGCAGGTTCCTCGAAAAGAAATTCTGGAATGAATTGGAGGCCGCTATTGCGAGAAACCCCAGAGAGGCAAATCTTGGTGGTGTTCCCAGTACATTGAACAAGGTCCGCGCCTATGTGAGACTCCGTGCTTCCCATAAAGAGCTTGGCCCAGAAAATGTAGAGCTACAAATGATTCACGAGGACTATTGCTGGGTGACCATCTGGTATCTCCTGCGCTGCGGATTTGTTTCAGAAGCCGCGCAATATGTCTCGGACAATGAGCGTGCAATTAAGAGCATGGACCGAAGCTTTCCACAGTACATGAGTAACTACGCGAAAGATCCCAACAGACGTCTGGTTCCAGAACTGCAAACACGCATCACTGCAGAATATCAACAGCGCGTCCGGGCCGCTCCAGAAAATTCTCTCGATCCATATCGTATGGCTTGCCTCAAACTTCTTGGTCGCTGTGACCTGACTAGAAGGACCATCGAAGGCATCAACCAGGACCTAGACACTTGGACTTGGCTGCAGATATCTATGGCGCGAGAAGTTAACCGTGTAGAAGAAAATGCGGGCGAAGTGTTCGGCCTTCAAGAGCTCCGAGACAGTTTCAGAGATCTTGGTCAACGACACTTTGCGGCACCTGACAGCTTGGAAACAGTCATGACCTACTTTACGCTGCAAATACTGGCTGGTATGTATGAGCAGGCTATCTCATTCCTCTACGGCTACAACTACATTGCTGCCGTCCACTTTGCGATCGCTCTGGACTTTTACGGACTGCTCAGGGTTTCCAATCATTTCACCACGCCGGAACTATGTAAGCATTCCCCGCCCTCTCTAAACGACCAGGTTCCTCCAGCTGACTTCAAACAGTGTCCTTTAGCACTAGGGATCAGCCCCAAGTCAATTTTGGCCTCATGCTTGGATCCTACACTCGAGATTTCCGCACGGGCAAGGCGGTCGTGGCTGCTGACTATCTCATCCTGATTTGTCTGAACGCAGATCTTACTGGACAGCTTGGTGATGCTCAAGTTCGCCTCTGTCACGAAGCATTGCGGGAGCTTGTTCTTGAGACGAGAGATTACGCGGAGCTGCTTGGTGACGTCCGTTCTGACGGACAGCGCATCAAGGGTGCGATAGAGCAGCGTCTGAAGCTGATTCGACTCAATGATCAGGATTCGTATCTCAAGTTGGTTACTATTCAAGCTGCTTCAGTAGCCGAGGATAGTGGTCGCACTACCGATGCCGTGCTCCTGTATCATCTTGCTGAAGAGTATGAGAAGGTTACCGACCTTGCAAACCGAGCTCTCTCAGAATCCATCTCGATCGATATCGGTCAGGAACCACTACGTCTAGAGCCATTGAGACCACGTATTCAGCAACAACAAGGTCGGCCAAACGGTCAACTTAGTCAACAAGGCAGTCGCTCTCTGCAACCACCTGGAGACAGCCTGAGTCTCGCTGTTGTTGACGATCCTGCTGAGTTGGCAAGGCAGATGCAGGCGACTTACAGCAGGAATGCGCTCATCTTGAAGAAAATTAGCGCCTCCAAACGAGAGGCTTGCGCAATGTTGCTAAGGATGCAAGAGGCTAAAAAGCTGATTGAGGGGGCTCAATGGGCTCTCGCTGTTGACGTAAGTCTCTGTTTCAGAACGTCTTACCAGAGTATATTGCTGACAACCTTACTTAGAAAATCAAGACCCTGAATCTAATACCTATTGATACATACGGCAACGTGCAGGTAATCCGCGAGCGCTCGCAGACCTTTCACACGCTAGAGCCAGTCATCTCGCGCAACATCGGCCACTTGCTGCTGTGGACGATTCGAGCCAGCGGGTGTCAGCGAGACATAGTGGCCAGTTCTGCCTACGACACAAACGAACGACAGCAAGTCATCGATCGCTGTACATGGAACGCCAAGGATTCCATGGTCTTTGCCGGCCTCGTTCGCTACCGGATGCCTTCGAGGCTGTTTGACGACCTCGCAAGAGCGGGTCAGGAGGTAGGCGTATGAATGCATCTGGTGGCTGCCTGAGTGTTTCGTCTGTTCGACTTATCTTCATACTGGGGAACTCCAAAATAAATCCGGTCACACATTTGACAAATCTGTATGTCATAGCGGGGTTGGTCTTCGTGTTCTCATTGCAATTAACGAACCCCCAAAACCGGCCTAACTTCGTTTGTAGAAGGAATCTAAGCCTCACCTGATGTTACATAGAACAACTACGAGCATAATTATTGTGCATTAACCCCATGAGGATGGCTCTCTGGGCCATTGACAGATCTGTTTGAAAATTACCGGCATCTATTGCTGCTTAGGGATTTTCTGAAGATCTCCCTAGGTTATCGGCAGTGTCATAGAATCTTGAGCTGCGCAAAGCTATGCAACGTTAACTTTGGTACATGTCTCGGCCCAATCCCGGCATGGCTGAGTCTGAGGAGCGAATGAAGTTGAAGGAAGTAAGGCTCAAGTTGTTCTCCACAATCCTTTGAGCAATTGCGATGCTAGAATCCCATGTGCTTTACTACCTATATTCATGGTCTCCAGCCACCTCTAAGCGATCCAACTCCCCCGTAGTTCTTAAATTACTCGCAGCATAACGATGATGCACAGCCTCAGTCATCAAATCTCCGGGAAAGGCTCGGAAGACACTGCCGAGCATTACGAGCTTTCGAAGATAATCGATTACAGTATCCAAATGCTCGTTGTCGAGCTCGAACAACACAATGAACGCTGACGGGAATCTCATCCCAGATAAAAAGGATCAATCCTCAGTTTCACAAGCCGTTTATCCACAGGCACATAAACATTACTCTCGTGCCTCAGCGACCCCACATTCCAACAGAAGCTGGGCGCCGCTTCTTTCTATACAAAGACCCGTCCACCAAACAGGACTAATCCCCACCCTAAATCCTGCCCAGCGATCCTCCTCTGCCCAGGAAAATCCTTGCACGAGGCACACACTTCGTTCTCTTCTTACTCCCCTCTCGCTCTCACGCAACGCCCAGCCATCGGCAAGCAACGCACGCAACGCATGCAGATGCACCTTCGGCAGCGGCCGAACCTTTACCCTCTCCAGGCACCGGGCTCCGTCGCCGCCGCCGCCACCAGCGCGCGTTTCGGGTTCTGAAACCAACATCACCGACTTGTGTGCCTCTCCATCTAATACCTCGCTGTCTACCTGTGCTGGTGTAAGGCACATAGCTGCTTGCCAATCGTCAAGTCTGCTTGGCGATGTCTCGGACGAGGTCGAGCGCGTGTGCATGTCCTCTCATTCGCCTGTCGTGCACTGCTCTCCTTCACCGCAGTGCACCTCCTGCTAGCTGCTACCACCACCACTACGTGCCACCGCGGTGCCCCTCGCGACCCCCACCCTGTCGGGTGTGCGTCCTCGTCGCCTGCATATGATCCTCCTCAGATATCTAACAGTCATTGAGCGACTGTTTAAAATGGATATACGGCAAGTCCCACTACGAGGCACCGAGGCCGAAGACGAAGTTAATGCTCCTACCGGAGCTCTTTTCGCTGATGGGCGAGAACAATGATCCGCCCACTCCACATAGCTATCTTTGTGGACCAAGCGTTGCCAAAATCTGCGATACGGAGCCTCCTTCGCATGTACAGTATTTGAGATGGTCGGGGACGCCGTGACGCATCCGTTTGCAGCGCAAGCAAGCAAACATATGCAGTGTCGCGAGCACGCAAGGCATGCAAGCAAGCAGCGAAGCGATGTTAGGCAAGGGTGGGGCTCTAGTTGGTAAACAGATAAGACGATAAGGCTGCTGCATGCTGTGCACATCGTTGTCCAGGTACCATCCTGAAGGCAGGGGGCGCATAGCTGTCTATCTTGCGCGTTTCCCGGGAATACCCAAGGTCGCATGCTGTTGGGGGCCGGTCTGATAAGTCAGATAGGCAGAGATAGATGGAGAGCGCGTTGCGGCAGAGAGGCGCAGCGTAGATGCAAGTAGCCTCGAATCTCTCTCGTTCTCTGCCTGCATCTTCCCTGTCCCTGCAGCAGGTGGCCCGTAAGATCTACTGTGGCTAGTTGGATTGACGTCCGAGCGATGGATGACTTGCCTCCTGCCTTAGGTACTAGGTACCCAGCCGTGCCTGGATAGCGGGCCGCGGTTTGCGTGTTTCGGGTGCATGAGCCGCATCGGGAACAGTTGGCGGCGGCGAAGGGAACGGCAGGACCGAAGAAGAGGAAGATAAGGTGGCAGGTAAGGATGCGCTTGCGGCTGCTGCAAGGCATTTTGGGTGGTCAGGTCCTGGTGGGTGGGTTGGACGGAACGATTAGGTTGGGTCAGTGCGCGTACGGGGACAGCCCTAAACGGGCCAAGAAAAGACGGTTGTGGGGGTGGTATATATTTGGCACATGAGTGAGCGGGCGCCGGGAGCGGCTCGTCGGTTAGGTAGGGCAAGGCATTGAAACAGTTTGGCACTGTTGGGTTGTTTGGTTGGTGGGGAAGTGAAGTAGGTAAAAGAAATAGCACGTTTGTAAACATGGAAAAACATCCATTTGATAGCATAAACATGACTAGAAACACAGGTAAAGCATAGTATACAGGAGAATCAGAGATTGTAAGGAAGCCAATCTGCTACACCTTTCCCCTGTCAAAGAAAGTCCCTTCTTACTGGCCAGTATCAATCCCGCAAAAATCAGTTTTCCTTCCCATGTCCGCATTCCCATCAGTAGACGCCGCCCCCGAAACACCGTGAATAGCTCGTGAAGTTGCCCTGAGCTGCTCCTCAAATTTAGTAGCTCCTTTCGCCGCCGTGGTAGATACTTGCTCGTCCTGTTGCCGTTCCTGCGGCCAATCTCGTCGCTTTTCCTGCGTCATAGAATGCTCACCGTCGCCCGCACCACCAAGAAAAGCTGCGTCGGTCACTTCCCTAGGCCAAGCCAGGCTCGTCGCGAGTAGTCGCGCCAAAGCCGGCGTCGGCGAAGAAAGGGAAGCTCGCGCCAGGCTTCTCAAGAGAGCTGAGCGGAGTGATGGATTCCATGCCGGGGAAGAGCTCCTCGAAATGGCTGTGCAGAGGGGCCTGCTGGGCCATGCCCATGCTGTCCCGGCCGTGGCCGGAGTTGGCCGGCTCAAGGCTGCTAAGGTCGAGTAGGTCGTCGAAAGGAGCGTCGTGAAGGTAGTCGTGAGGAGCAGAGTCGTGAGCCAGTGCAGCGGCGAGGCCGCTGTCGCAGGAGGTGGCGTTGGCCACGATGAGGGCGTCGAAGTCATCGACGGACTGCTGTTGATGATGCTGCTGCTGGTGGAAATGGACGGAGGCGTTGTTGACGACAGACTCGATTCCGACTGACACTGCAGGTCGCACAACATTGCTGCAGAATGTTGTGTCAAGTCGGGCATGAGCGTCGTCAACTCGGCCTTGATGGCGGGGGCTTGGGCGTCCGAGTGGACGGTTTGGGGAGAGCTCTGGACAGAGCTCATGTCGGAAGGAGCGGGACTAGAGAAGGAGGCTTCCTTGGGGTCGATGGTGCTTGTGGTGGAAGATGACTGGTAGGCACTATCGCCTTCGAAGTCTAACTCGTCCTTCATGGGTGGGGACATGCTAGTGGCTTTGGGGATGGGTACTTGAGGGTACAGCTTCTGGTAACGGAGGAGTTGTGCATGCATCTCGTTCATGCGAGCTTGCATGGACTGCAGTTGAGCTTCCAGGCATTGCTTTTCGGTGGTGAGTTGATCGACCTCGGCTCGCTTACGCTCACGTGAGTTGTGCGCGGCGAGGCGGTTGCGCTTGACGCGCTCGATGCGACGCTGCTCCTTCTCATCTTCGGTTTTGGCACGTTTGCGAGGGGGTAGATTCGTTTTAGGTTCAGGGAGAACCTGACCCCATGACTTTCGTTTCTTGGGCTGCGCCTTCCGGCCTTCCGGGTGTCCGTCGGGCCGTTCGAGGGCCTGCGGAGAAATGGTATTGGGAGAATAGGAGTAGCTGGAAGCGGGTTAGCAGGCTGCTTGCTGTGCGTCGAGATGAGCAGCGAGAGGAAGGCATCCAGATCCATCTGGCGGATGGCGGCGGACGGTATTGAAGTGCAGGTTTTTTATTCTTGTTTGTGGGCAGGGGCGGTCAGCACATACCTCAGGTTCGAGTCGACCGGGCTGATGAGGGTCGCGGCGTGGAAGGCAGCGGGATCCATGATGGGTCTGGGCTCGTGGTCGTTGACTGTCAGTTGTTCGATGGAGTTGAATGCAGTGATAGATGAAGCCTGGATGGATAGAGGCGGGGCAGAAGGAGACGTGGCGATGGTTAAATAGCCGGACGAAGCGGTCGCTGAAGGCAAAGAGCGCACACAAGGGAGTCAAAGCCTTAGCTAAGGTTTACCACACCCGGCCGGGCTTGGCGCAGGGCCTCAGCATTATCCGGCACTAGGCCTGCTAGCTACTTTCGCCCGTCGTCCAACCTATTCATAACCTGCCCGTGCTGTTTCACTCCTTTCCAACAACGTGCGCGATCGTCGCATTCCTCCAACACCCTCACCTCTGCCGCTGATCCTGCCCCAAACGGGCCCCTGCCACCTTGAAACACGCGGGTGCTCCCTCGCCTGACCGGAGCCGCACAACGCCCTGCCTTCTAAGCCTCTCCTCCGGTGTTGCAACGACAGCAGATGCTATTCCCATGCATTCAAGCGTCGCTCTGTGATTGCTCCACGCTGGCCGTTCCTGGCTGCTTCTCCACCGTATCCATCCTGCCATCGAACTGCCCGAGCTCCAGCAGGAACACCCCGGCCCCACTCTCCACCACCTTTTGCAACGTCCACCGCGCTCGATGCATCCACGCCGTGCGTTGTGCTCGCCGCGCGTAGCATGAAGCTCTCCCGTGCCTGTTAGAGCCTTGCGAGGGATCGAGAGAGGCCGGAGCCTGCGTGGAGGACACAGTCGTCTTGGGAGCATGGTAGGAGCATTGGAGATGGAGCTCTTCGGCTATCTACCTAGACGATGAGAGGCTCAGCGGCTCAGCTATCCAGAATGAGGTAGCTTAGCCCTGCCATAGTCCTTGCTCGTTCTACCCCTCAATCTTTGGATGCTCGAATTAACAATACTTTCTTTCGTTCTACTCTGCTCGCGTCAAAACACTTTCGTCATTGGAGCACGCGTTGTCTATCAATCGGGACGAGGCGTTCCCCACTCCCGCATTACTTGCGTAAACTCCCCTGTCCGAGGCCTTGAAGCCTGAGACAGGCAGGATTGGTGAAGCTTTGGCATCACTTTCGTGTTGGTGGATCCACAACATAGACCTGTGTTCCTGAAATTGGAACACGATTATTCTTCATACAATTCATATATCACCCAACGCTCGGCGTGAGAATTCGATCTCGATCTCTCCGTTTGATCCGCATCTCATCTCGATCGTTGATTTTTTGCTCTATTCGCTTTGACGCTAACGACACATCTGTTATTCGCCTATTCTGAGCCTCCTCTGTTGTTTGATGCCGCTTCCGATATGCACGTGTCCTGAGGTGCAGCGGCCGATTCCGCCCCGCGCTCGAGCCTCATTTCTCCTCTTGCTCTACGAGAGGCTCTCGTCGGCCGTTGAAAGGCGTTTGTATTTGGATATAGCCAGTCAATGGTGTCGGCCGTTGATGCCCTCAGCCACTGTTGCCGATCTGAAAATACTCCGAAAGGTCACTAAGGCTCGTACCCCACGTCAAATCATGATATGTTACTGGTAATTTCATTAATGTCAATCGCTGCAGGTTGTCAAAGTTTTGCCAAGACGGTAATTTGTTCTCATCTTCTGTACCTTCCAAGCAGTTGGTCGCAAGCTTTGCCGTCATGCCTCAATAAATTTCAATTGGTTCGCGTGTTCCCAACTTCTGTAAAATCCCTATCGATTGCCATTTGGACCCAGGTAACAGCCACATTCCGATCCGAGACTAACACGCTACTCTCTCGCAATTAGGCGTCTACTGGTAAGTTCTAATTTCAGGCACCCATAACCGTTCCTGCAGAAAGTACACCTGTTTCAGAATTTGCAACTACAACAGGCCAGCCACCATATTCGGCCGATATTGTCATACTCATCTGTCAACATCTTTGTCCGCCCTACGCATACGGTCACTACTTCGGCCTCAAGAATGACGCAACATTTGCATTTGGAACACTTCACCTTCGTGACATCTGGAATCCTTGGACGCCTTCAAAATGATGCGTCGGTGTATCTGCAGCATATGACGTACGGATAACACGCTCCCCTGGTAATGGGCCTCTGGCCAGCGACCTCAGGCGTGCGCCAATTTCGTCAGAATGCGATGCTAAGCACCCTCTGCAGCCTGGGTATTTGCAAATGCTCATGACGCAATTCTGGTGCTCGCTGTCCTGAACCCCATCGGGACCCCAGATTCCTCGCTTCTACGTCGCTTCTGTGTCTAGTCCATCATGAAAGCTTGCAAGTTATGCTACTACGCAAGATGCCTTTACTGCTCTTGTGTACGAAGAAGAATCCGTTTTCCGAGAGGTCAAGCGACAGACTTTACTGCTTCTTGCCGTTGGGGCTTCACTTACCATTGCTTTATACTATATGATAGTATTGAGAGAACACATAGTCGCAAGCGGCCAACCTCTCCCTGACGTGAGGGCCCCCGAGAGATCTGCCAGGGGCACAGGAGGCAATTGAACAATTTGCCATACTATTCAGTCATTGTGGCAACATAATAGGAACACATACACTGCGACCGCCACAGCACATGTAGTCAGAGCTACACTAACCTATCAATCTCCAGAGTAATAGGTTCTTTGACAGCTTTCATACAAGGATACAGGGAATTTTTGCGATCGAGTACATTATGAATAAGGCTTACAGTCACAATTCGACCCTGCAGCCGTGCTCAAGTCCGATTGTTCGCTGATGCAAGATCGATAAGACTGCTTCGGCAACCTTGGGTTATGGGCGTTTACGATCGTGATCACTTTGCACCTACAATCATCGATGAAAGTGGTTCACGAATCGAGTCCTTGATGCGCTCGACCACGACCCCGCGATCATGAGAAGCAAGCTTCATCTGTATTCCACCCGTTTTCCCGCTTGCCTTCGACCAAGGCACGCCTACATCTGGAAACATCAGAATGATAGGGCGAATCTTCACCATCGAGCGGATCAATGGCGCCATAATTGCCAATACCATTTCGCAGGCGATTTGATCTTGCTGTGGCCTTCCAGATGTCGTTGACATATTTGCTTTGTCCAAGAGATGTTTTGTTTTGGTTGGGTACTTACCTAATTACCGCCGAGCCTCATTCAGGGGTCTACTGGTCGGGTATCTCAGCACGGGAAGCGGATCTACAGGGCTCGAGGACCCCTGGACCCTTTTTCAACTTGTTAGAAGCAAAGTACCGAACGTCCCGTACCGCACCTCTCCGTTCCTAGCGAAATCGCGCAAAGAGCGCGGAAAAATATCCGCCTGCTCCAGCAGACTCGCACAACTCTCCAGATTGCGGCGATGGAGCTCACCAGGCATCAATGACATTGGATACAGTCATCACAGGTTGACAGGGGATGTTAAGTAGGGTTAGTTGCTTTTTTGGTATTGCGACAGGGTTCTCAGGGTCCATCCAGACGATTTCAGGCGCTCAGGGTCCGGTTTGATCATCATTCGCACGCAATTCGAAACACGCCATGTCATTAGAAATCTACATCCACTTGAGATGCATAGAATCTGGAGCGTGAACGGTAACCAAGGCCTAACCCTGGGTTTCCACGCGTTGGGTGAAAATTCTACGGGACTTCCATTGCTTCAAACCGAAACCAACGCCACAGGAACCCACCACTCCTGGGGACAAATTTCCATCTTAGTTCTCACTAACAGACTTTACCCACCAAAAGCAAATTCAGGATTCTCGAACTTCTTCGAAAGAATTTCTCCGACCCCAGTTGCGAGGTTGCCGTTTCAAAAATGCACCCACTGCACCGAGGTAACCTTCATGGCGAAGGAAATATGCCTGCTTCTCCCCCTTGGACCAAAATTTGATGGCGTAAGACAAAGTGTTGATGGTTTGTCGGTGACCGCGGATAAAAGAGCCACCGAAATAGATGTGCTCAAGATTGTGCTTTTCCGATTGTAGATAGGCGATCTGACCGATGTTATTGCTGTAGCTGACGTCAGTACTAATTCTCGAACAGTGTCGAGGCGCAGTTTGCCATGCATCCCAAGATTTATCACTCAGATTACTTGCATGACGACGACGAGAAGCCTTACCTAACCGCGTACAGCAAACTCCGACTGATATCCTCCGGCTTGAATATCCGATTATCGTCCCCAGGCCTTCCTCGCACGCCCTCCACACTCGAGTCGCCGTTGACAACCTGCTCACGCCCTGCACCACCCGCTTCCACCAGCCCGTCGCCCGCCACCAACAACCCATCTCCGTCTTCGGCCGCCCGCTCCGCCTCCCGCTTCGTACGCAGCACCTTCCCGAAGCTGCTCGCGATGGCCGAGCTCTTCAGCCCGATGCGGCCATAGTCGGCGCCGTAGATATCGCCAACCAGCATGTCCACGGCGGCGTTGTCGCCCTTCTCTGCGAGCGCGAGCATCTCATCAAAGGTCCTCGCGCCAGTGAGAAGGGCAAGCAGGCCCCAGAGCGTGCCGCCACCGAGGGAGGTGCCGCCGATGCGGGCGAAGGCGCGGGGGCCGGAGACTTTGATCATGGAGACCCCTGAGCCGATATTGACGAGGAGGTAGGGGTAGATGTTGGGGTGGGGC
>JAGFVP010000273.1:0-40628 GCA_021031095.1 Bathelium albidoporum | reverse complement strand
CTCCGCCACCTCCCTCCCTCCATCCTTCTCCCTTGCCCTGTCATCTCCCCACGCATTCGTCCCCGCCCGAAACCTGATCTTCGCCGCCTCATTCACCAGCTGATCGAACGCCGGATAAACATAATCCGCAAACTGCACCTCAGCCACAGCCTTGCCGCCCTCCATCGCGACGCCGATCGCGAACCCGACGATCCCTTGCTCGGATAGCGGCGTGTTGAAGACGCGCTCCGGGCCGAAGGAGGCGAGCAGGTTGGTGCTGCACCGGAAGACGCCGCCGAAGGCGACGTCCTCGCCGAACAGCAGCACCGAGGGTGAGGCGCCCAGGGCGTGCGCGAGCGCGGCGTTGATGGAGGAGTGCAGCGGCAGCCGGGTGGTGGTGGGTTTGGTGGAGGGGGGCTGGGTGGAGGTGTCGAGGTATGGGGCGAGGGAGGGCGAAGTGAGGGCGGATTGTGAGGTGTGGTGGAGGAGTGGGGTGGTGGAGAAGTCGATGGGAAGGTTGAGGCGGGCGTTAGGAGGGTGGGTGGAATAGAGTCGGCATGGTGGAAGAAGCCGGGAAGTTCTGAAGAGAGAGATTGGTGGCCGCGCGAGAGGCGGCATTGCTGGAATGCTATGAAGGAATCATGGTTGAAGTGTGAAGTAATAAAAAAGCGGTGGTCTTAGGGAATTTCGCAAGATTGATATTCGGCTGACAACGCTTATGATCGGCACTGCACTCCTTGCTATGCCCAAATAGGAACCTTTATATGGCTACAGAGCCTCGGTCTACAAACTTCAATTGGTGAGTGCTGTGTACGATCACTATATACCTTTTCAAATCAAGAGCTTGATCGATCATCTGTCACAGTCGTCGTCAACCCGACAGCAAAATTGTTCAAGCGAGCTTTTATGAGAACCCGAAATATGTCCACCGTGCGCGAATATGACTATCAGGGAGTCGGGTCAAAGAGAGCCATCTATATCAGAAGCTTCAACAGTATTGGCTTTGACAACGTAAATATGATAGGAAGCCGTGTATTCCAACCACAAGCCAAATAGGAGAGAGGAACTGGGCTGACCGATAGAACGGCGGTCTCATTGCACCATTAGAAAAAAAAATTTGGAAACCACAACGCCACACGCCATTCCTATGCTATGAGCTAGAGGCCAAAATCTCAAACGCGTAGGAAATTCAGCTCGGCCAAGCTGCTGATACCCCATTCCCCGGACGCCATTCAGAGACAGCGACCCTGGGGAGGAGCCACTAATCCATGAAGCCAAAGCGCAGATTTGGCATTTCTGAATAATTATTTGCCCTCCTCAAACCTCTTATCAAGCTTCGCCAACGCAGCTGCCTTTTCTGGATCGTACCTTCCCTGTCGCGTGGCTCCGCTACTGCCCGAGAGCGGCATGTCTTTAACAATCCTCTCAGCAGCCTGTTCCGCTGGCATTCTTGGGTTTCCCACATTTGGCTTCCCTGCTTTGTCTTGCTCCGATGAAGGTGCTTGCGCCGCAGGCTGCGATCTCGATGCGCCGGGCGAACCGGGGGCTGCAGGAGTGGCCGGAGTGGCGCCGGCGCCGGCGGTGGTGGCTTCGCCACCTTTTCGTCTCAACCCGACCCGACCTCGCTCGTCCATCCACGTCTCATAACCGCGTTTGTCGAGGACTTCGCTAGGCACGACGCCGCGTGCTTCGAGAGCGCGAACGACGTCTTGGTTTTCCTTGTTCGAATCAAGGAGGAAGCGGAGACACATAATGGCATGCTCCCTTATGTATGGATTGTGCTCGTCGTGTTGGGTGCAGTTGAGCACTGCTTCTATTCCCCCATGCTTCCGGACTTGGTCTTGAGCCGAACGGGACTTCCAGACTAGCGACGTTAAGACGAGGACTGTGATCTTCTTAAGGTTGCGCCATTCGTAGTCCGAAGGCTCATCCGTGGGCTCCTCAACGTCTTCGGGATAGGCTAGAGGGACGTCTGGCTCGTATGTGGTGTTAGTCGAGGATGTCAGTACAGCTGTGTTGGTTGCTGGAGCTGCTGGATTCGTGTCATAGGGTCGCTCGACTGCTATTGGCTTGGCGGAAGTCGCTCTGCTTTGACGAGGGGAGTTTTCTTGCTGATTCGGCAGTGGGGGCGGCAGGGGAAGATCCGTAGACGAGGAGCGACGTAAAGCACTCAATTGTCCCTTGGGTATTGCAAAGTCCAAATCTTTGAGCAATGTCACTAGTTCGCCAATGACCTCCCAGTCAATCATCATTTGCTTCCACACGTCATGTTCGGTCAGGACAGCGAAGAATTCCAGGTACTGATAGACACCTTCATACATTCGCTCCATATCCCAAAGGTTGATGGGAAATTCTTCTGGATGCGCACGACCATTGCGAATATTGCCTTGCAAGAAAATGAGTCCACATGTCCGAGGGATGATGCGTCGACGAAATTCAATAAAGAGCTCTTTTACGATGATGACATCGACGTGATAGGGATATTGAGGTAGAGACGGATTTTGCGCATTTTTGACAGCTTGCAAGTTACTTCGGGGCTGTGTCGTGCTTGGAGCTTGACGTGTGCGAAAGATGCTTGCGAGGAGTTTGATGACTACAGCCTGAGCCGGAGAAATCACGTCTTTCGATCTGGAATCCTTAAATGCATCGTAGGCGAGCGGCATCAGACCATTCATCAGGATCGTGTCCATAATCTTGATCATCAGCTTATAGTAAAGCTCGTCCTCCCGCAAGTCCCAGGCTGCCACAAAGATAAGAAGCTCTCGTAAGAGGTTTCTCCCATTCTCATATGCAAGCAGACGCTGGCATCGCACAGCATGACTTTTGTTCAATCTCAGTGAGTCCTTGTTCTCCTCTGACCGAGCATTAGGATATGGCGCCACGATGCTCGACATGATTATGATCGGGAGGACATCTATCTCCGAGGGACCCAAAATCAACGGAACATCGGTAAGCAAACCGCGGCCATCCTCTCCCGGGAGACCATCATAGTCATCATCACTGTTCTCTTCATCTTCACTAAGTGCTGGCTCATATTCCGCCGAATCGGACGGACCAAATCCGTGGCCAGACGCGGGTGGTGAAGCCCCCGGAGATGCTGGAGATGCCACAGTCGTTGGCTGAGGTGGAGCAACAGCAGGCGGGGGTTCATTTTCGATCTGCCTCATCAGTGAATCTTTTCCTTCTTGAAGTATCTTTGCCCCTTCCTCCACAGAGTATGTGACGCTGTAATCTTCCCCTGTTGCAGGCTGTGGATTCAAAGGATCATACCAAGCAACCAAACGAGCATATCCGTGGGCACCTTCAGGAACAATCGAAGAGAGCATGGACTTCTCCATTTTGAGCCGTCCGGTATATTTATCGACGAGATACGATGGAAGCTTGTCAGGTTCCAGCTCTGTGTATTCTTTGTCTTTTAGATTCAACCGGTTCAGGTACAGTGCGAATGCTATTTCGTCATGTTTTTTTGGTATTGAACGAGGATCCGATGATTCAGAGAGCTCGTCAAGGGTTCTATAATGGGCAGTAATCCACTCCAACTCCCATCGCTTAAGCTCCGCTTCCGAGAGGCTTCTCCATCGTCTCCAGCCTTCTACCCTCATATCGTGTTCTGAGGCACCCTTTGGCAGGGTTTCTTCTATCGACCGCCGCATGTCACGCTCATACAGGATGTAGGGATTCGCTGGTCTGTCAGTATTCTTGTAATCTATGGGCGGAACGTCAGCTATCAGGTCACGAGAGAGCTTCAACAGGTGTTCTGTTGCGAAGTCGTAATCGATAATATATGCTGATGTCGAGCCACCCAGCGGCGCCCCTGGTTCCGAAGCAATATCGAGGGGGTCAAACAACTCAACCCACAGAATTTCCTTGCATCGGTCGTTCTGTGCAATGAAATTGTTGAGGAATTGGAGGCTCGTGATCAGGAATTTCTTGTCTGTCCCAGCGTAAGTGAAGTTTTTGGAAGGCTAACAAATACTTTTCTTGGAACCCTACAAGCATTCACGACCATCTGCCATTTTTCTTCATCTGAGGTACCAGCATCACCATCGTAGCCACGTGCTGTGATGCGAACACACGTAGAGATGAGTTTGAATATCCTTTCCTCAACGTGAGATGTGGCTGCGAGTTTCTGGGCCGGTTCTCCAGTGGTTAGAACGTTGCGCGCGATTGCCGTAATGTCATTGAGTCGCTCCAAGTCCTTCAGAAGGCTTCCTGCATTGATGGCTATCAAAGCTCCAGAAGCCTCGTATTCTGGAGCAGATTGATCGGTTGTGGCGAAACAACGTTTCTCCAAGGACGGGTTTGCCGCCTGCAGGAACTGGCACAGGTCTTCCCAGAATTGATCGTTGGAGCCGATGCTCTTGCTATAGTGGATCCGATGTTAGCGGACCCAGGTTTGCGGAACAGAGAAGTCATCCGCCCAATGTAAAGAAAAGGCGCGGCTGACCGGACATCGAGTTCTCGACTCGAGGCTCGCAAGGTTTCCTTGCAATTCTTTTGCTCCAAAAAGCTCATCGTGGTCTCTTTGACATAATCCGGTGTCTTGAATTGTACGGTCCAGGCCGCCAGCGCCAATCTTATGAGTGAACCATATGCTTTTTTCCGTTTATCTTGGCTAGCAGAATCGTCGATTTGGACACCTGCCATGGTGTAAATGCGGTCGTAAGAATTAGCTGCAAGATCACATGTCAAGCTAAAATGTGGTAATTCCAGATTCTGTTTCACCTCAACAATAGTGTTGTCGCTTTGTTCATGGTGTCACACCGTTTGATCCCGTGCTGATCTTCGCTGTTATTCGGGTGGGCACGCAGAAATGAGATGCAGGAAAGCGTCCGAGAAAGCAGATTGGGAGGCGGTGATTTGCGGCAATAAATTTCTCCTTTCCTACCACCCGAGCCAACTAAAAATATATCTGCCATTAACATCCGCTACTACCTCCTCATGCTCCTTAGAGTTGGACGGTCATGCGATACCAATACCAACATCAATCTCGACAGCACACGAAGCCGCATTCAATCGGGTCTGCTCCCTGGCAGTGTACATTCATTGCGTCAATCTCTTGGTGGCCTAGATAGCATTACCGCGTTTCGAGGTATATACAGCCACTACAAAAATAATGCAAACATCGTAAAGTTTTACGAGTACAACTGCCTTCTCTTCCGTCAATACCACTAATCTATCCTAATCTCAGCATCTTACCACAATCACTTTTACAATCTCATGCTGTGGTCATGCAACTGCCTTGTGCATTCGAACTTTGACGCCGTCACCTGGGAACAAAGTCAGAGTAATTCCATTCTTGACCTTTGGATTAGGCGCAACGCTGTCAATGCGGTCGAAATTCTGGAGCATGCGTACAACGACGTAGCTGGCCTCGCAAAGCGCAAATTGTTCTGTGCACTGTCAGCAATGTCACCTGCCCGCGTTTCCAAAAGCCATCACTTACGTCCAAGGCAATTTCTCGGGCCTCCACCAAAAGGTAGATACGACCAATCACTCTTCCTTCCTGCCCACCGTTCAGGTTTGAATTCGAGCACATCCGAGCCCCAGATATCTGTCCGACGATGCATTGCATACGTACTAAACAACACCTCCTGACCTTTACGAACAGCCACGGGCTCCCGTTCGTCGGGACCCCCACCTGTGGGCAAAACAGTATCCCGGATTGCCGTCCTTGAGTTCAGCGGTACTGGGTTGTAAAGCCGCAAAGTCTCGTTGATCACGTACTGTAGATACCTACAACCTTTGAGGCTCGCGAAATTGATTCCATGCAGATCATTGGGGTTGAATTCCTCCAAGATCACGGCCCTCAGTTTTCGGAACACATGCGGATGAACGATGAACATGGTGAACAACCAGCCTAGCAAAGCTGCTGTGGTATCTCTGCCAGCCAGAAGGAGGGCAAGGCATTGATCACGGAGCTCTGTGGCATCCTGTGTTTCTCGCGAAAGCGAATCAAGAATACTGTAGCCACTCTTCGACTGATGGTTCTTTCCCGAAGAAAGTGCCTTTTGTACCGCCGCATCAACAAAGTTTTTGGCTATTTGGCAAGCTTTGCGAAATTTTGATCCGTTGCCAAGCCAATAAAAGCTAGATAACCGAAACCGCAGTACCAGCCCGTCCTGTGCGACATTGAAGGCTTCTACGAAGTTCATCTCACCCTCCTCTTTCTCCGTAGTCAGTGGAGTCGCAGATTTCGAGGAGATTGGTGCCATGCCAGCTGCAGCGAGTTGTGAATTGGTATTGTCATTAAAGAAAGAGGCAGTGGCCTCATCCAACGTCAGACGATAGAAATGCTCCAGCAAATCGACCTCCGGCGTCCAACCAGCCTCATCGATAGGAATCACTTTGAACAGAGCTTGCACGTTGTATTCCGTGCTAGCCAGGTCATTGATATTTTCCCGAGCAAACTGAGGTCGGAATAATGCTCTGGAGTGCTCCCAAAATGGCCCGTCAGTCGTGAAAATGGCTGTACCAAGAAGGGGTCGGAAGGCATTGTGTCTTCTTTCGCCAATCTCAAAGTCTTTGAACTTCAGTGCCATCATTGTTTGAATATTTTTCGGGTCGATGGTGTTCAGCGACAATTTCCCAAAGAAGCCTGCGCCTTCTCTTGTCATCTTGCCGTCTCCGAAGAAGGTCTTGATTACAATGTCTTCTAAAATATCACCACCGTCGTGGACTAGTTTCATCATCCCATAAAAACGCGAGATCCCCCATGGTAAAAAGGATTTCTCGCGGTACGGAGGTTTGCAGCCATTCTTAGCCGCGAATTCCTGAAAGCGACGCTCTTTCTGGTAGCTACGCAGCGAATGGAACAACACAACAGTAATGAAAACTAGCAATATCTGAAGCCAACCCATAGTGCTAGCTATGGAGAGATAGAACTGAGCCCGGTCACATGCATGTAATGGGAAAGGATCGAATCAAAGGCCTTGCCAGCTTTACCGGCAATCTGGAGCAATAAGAATGTATCAAATGGGAGACAAGGGTGTGAACAGCGAGACTGAGATCAAAGTGTGCCCCCCTGAAAGGTCGCAAGCTGACACTAAACTTGACGCCGGTTGTGATCCCAACGAATTTATAGACGTGCGGGACATGTCTTGCTTGAGTCAATTATAAGAATGCATTCGAGTGCTTGCGCAACCCTTAGGATTAATGCACCAACGAGCTACTTGCAGATATCGCCGATTCGGGTGTTGGTTGTGCCCTTTCTGACGTCGGAAGCGGGAATTTCATCCAACCGCCCCCAGTGGCCGGTCGGTAGGATCCAGCAAAGGTGCGATTGGCCCAGAACGGGCACTACCTTCAAGGAACTTCGCCGTAGCGAGCGTTTTTGCGCGACGCATGTCTACGGCACGCGTTGGGGCACCGCAAGGGATGATGGTCTGTGCCTCTCTGGAATGGAGAGCGCCAATGAAGCTCAACCTTAAAGCGGCTCAAAGAAGCCAAGCGATCCTCGCTTGGTCACTGGCCCCTGTGGACCTTCAGAGCATCTAAACATGGTATCCAATTCCAACAAGCAGCCGGTATTCAGTGTCGTAATGTGCTCAGGATGAAGGGCGAAGCGTAAGCGAGAGTGACTTCGGAGAAACAGGAAGAGCCGGTCGCTCGACCTATCGTGGTCCAGGAGATAGAACGTCATTTTGCTTTCGATGGGACCGGGCTTTTTTAGTCGTTTGATTCCATTGCTTTGTTGTCTGTCCGGAGTTCAATCCTTCGTAAAGCAGATTGACAGTATTGATGACTCTTGTTATGTCCAGACACGCGGCGCATGCTCTTGGCTTGGATCAAACCCCTGTGAAGGCACTGTACAGACATGGTCATGGTTGGTGGCGCAAGACCGGAGCGTGAAGTTTTCCGCTTCCGTTCGAGCGGTGTCTTCGTGCCTCACGAGTCCACTGCAAGACAGATGAATGTAGACCGATTGCGCGCTGTCAGGACTGACCATGAAACCGCTCATGGGCCAGGTGTTAATGCATTCCCTGCAGTTCAAGTTCATTATATCCAACTTGCGGTAGAGCACAGTGGATAAAAACCAGAGTGCTGAAGATGAATTATTGGTGATCTAGCCAAGAAGATCTATGTGCAGTAATGAAATTGAAACCATTGGAGCGCTAGCATGCGCTACCTGCTGTTTTCGCCGAGTTGTGCCTCCCTAAACACCACGATCACCCAAGATTAAACCTAAATATGACAGCACAGAATTTGAGGTTTGCGTGCAGTTCGCGCAAGCCATCTTCGCGTTACGACTTTCAACTTTTGGGAACAGCAATATCGTTTGGCGGCATTTCCGACATGGTACTGAAATCGCTTGGCCTCTTCCCCTCAAGGTCTCGACTTGGGATTTGGCGGCTGGGATCCAAGTACCATGCAGGATGGACCAGATTAAGTACCACCAACGAAAAAACCATCAACGTTCCGTCCAAGAGGCAAAAGTAGATCTCATGTGTGATCAGATACCCTCTCCACCCCTGGCTGAGCTCAACCGCACGGTAGAAGTTTCGGACCACAATGCAAACGGCGGAGAAGGAGGTTGCTGCAACAATCAAAATGAGTCTCGTACCACTGAGCTTGTCGCCGCTAACGGAATTGGCACGGAAGTGAGAATGAGCGCGGAAGACTGTCCAGACCCACAGCAAGCAAAAGATGCACATTGAAACAAGCTGTATGATAATACCAGCCATCATAAGGTGGGTTCCTGGGGCCGTGTCCTTGTCATTGGAACTTGCAGCGGATGCCATACCACCACCAACGCCTTGGATTACGATGGATAGCAGGTCGAAGGAAATAAAGATGTAGAGGTAAAGTTTTGGTCCTATTGGAGAGTATCGAGTGTGGCCTGTTTGCCGCCAGTGCTCAATAAGTTGTGAGAGGATGTAGTAGATACCAGCTGACGTGAAGCACGGCGCTGCGCGAGCATGAGCAGGTGATATCACAAATATGGCAAGGAGACATGCTTACATAGGATCAGGATGGAAATCTGTAATGAAAAGAGGGACTTGTTGTATACACATTTGTGCGCAGCCGCGCGAGCAGCCCAACCCACGCACTCCCCTGAGAGTATGGATCAGTAAACGTCGTGGTTGGTATTGCTCTACACTTTCTTACCCAGAGCAGCAATTGCAAAGGTAGAATACCACCATTTCCGCTTTATCGAGGTTTGTGTGATGTGTGCGAACATGATGAGGCCGAAGAGGACGGCAAAGGCTATGCCGGCCGCGAGAGTTGGGATGTAACCATACCCAGGGTCGACAAGAGGATCGTAGGCCAAGCAACCGAAGCCTTGCTGCTTCTTAGGAAGCTCATGGGGAGGTACATCTCGCGTAAAAAGGTGGAGAAGAGACATGATGAAAATGATGTGTATTGAGGAGCGAAATATATTGGCAAAAAGAAGACGGAAGCTGACTTTTAATTGGAATAGCTCAGCAGTCAAAGGGATCACCAAAATCTGGCTCAAATACTGAGTCGAAAAGAGAGCTGCCTGTCTGAACAACAACAGAGACCATGTTTATATAGACAAAGGGAGCGACAGGCATCGCGAAGAAAAGCAGCGCGTCATGCTTGGCATTGTCCTTAACGATTAAGGCTATGAAAGAAACAATCGAATGAAAATTGTACCGTAAGCTATCTGATACGAAAGCGTGCCAAGTAGTACATCTGTTCCGCGCTCCTGTCGCAAGATGAGTCCTGAAAGCGGCATAGTCTGCTGAGCCGCACGACGTTGATGCTAAAAAGGCTCTTAAGACGGTGACGAGTTGTCGGCGCATACGGCCGGATGGTATTCTAAATGGGGCCTATCATGTTCGGTATCCCGCGTGAGCCACGCGATCTATGGTCGCAGAGCCTGCTGGCTTAAGCGTCACTGCAGCACACTCATCATAGAGTGCGATGCAACGCAGTTGAGCTAGCAGCAGATAGTGAGCATCTTGCGAGCGCAGCGAGATGGCAGGTCGATGCGTGCCGGGATCAGAAAGACAGCTGGCGATCTCCCACGGTACTGGTAGTTTCGTGGCGTTGCCCATTACATCACCATAATTTTCTTGCTAATTTGCGGCTCGCTAGGCACCAAGAGCAGACTAAGAAGGCGAAAGGATTCTTGGCTAACGTTTTAGGAGCTAGAATACTTGAGAACGCAGGTCTGCATTGACGGAGTCGAGCTTCACGCCATTTGGCATACGCAAACTCCATTATCCGCGATGGGCGCTAATGCACGATGTCGGCCAAACATAATAGAGTATTGAAAACTCGAGGCACTTGCTCGTGGAAGACGCCGACCCAAGATCAACTGACATCTCAATCTCAGTCGAGTTGTGCAGTTGCTAGTCGGATCTAACATGAGATGCGAATACGCCCGGAGACTGACAACTTTCTTCCTGTTCATGTACTCGACCGTTGGCCTTGTGCATGCACAGTTAAGTAATTTCTTACTTCAGGGCCTTGCTTTATCTCATCCCTGTCTAGTGTATAAACTAACATCTCACGCATCTATCTCTTCCTTAACAGGGCTAGATGTAGACGTGTTTCTCCTGGCAGCCGTCTGAGAACGTCGCAAACTCACTTTGATATAAACACCAATCTCCTGCGTGCACGGGTACGCGTATCCCTACTAGATCTTCCGTCGGATGATTACTAATCATCTCATCCAATAGATCACCTTGAAATCAGCCTCATCAAGCATACATAAGCAGCTTTACCCCAGAATTTCTTTGATCGAATATAAGGCGCGCATAATACACTACCTAGTCTGACGCTTATAGATCATTGATATAACCATTTCCGAAGCTAATTTTTCTAGGGTTGCGCTGGCACTTCGAACGTTGAAGGTTGGTTTAGGTGGCTATCTAAGATTTCTACTTTTTATTGCAACTTTATTTTTATCTCAATCAATCAACGTACAGATATGGCACTACTTTCAATATCTCTCTTTAAGCTTATATGAAATTTTTAGGACTAATCCGTGCTAGGTTGTACCTTAATTCAAGGTCTCCGAAGACACCTTAGTTGGCTCGCTCGAAACTTCAACACCCACCTACCATCTACCTTATTCTCTCTACAATACTTACTATCACCCTGCTTATTGCTTGCCCATCAGGTCTATTTGAGGTTGTTACTGAGGTTGTTACTGAGGCCGTTGCTGAGGCCGTTGCTGAGGCTTTTGCTGAGGCTGTTGCCAAGGCTGTTGCTAATGCTGTTGCTGAGAGCCTGGACTGTTGAGGACGAAGACTTTAAATTAAGATATAACCTAGCACAAACTAGTTTTCAAGATTTGTATAAGCTTGCAGTGAGATATCTAAGGTAGTGCTATTTCTGTATACAGATTGAACGAGATGAAGGTAAAGAAGTTATAATAGAAATTTCTTTTTTTTTTTTTTTGATGTTTGACCAACGTATGTATTAGGAAGCAGGAGGACTGAGGACACAAGTGGTGAAGTGCAAGTATTGTTTTGATCTGGACTATCTAAGAGAAGGTGAAGATGTGGAGGAAGAGCGGCGTAAATAGTGGGCTGTCACGTGCCAGACAGGGCCCACCCCACGTGCGCTCTTGCCGTTACAGACAGCTGAGAGCTAAAGAGAGATGGCAAGGTTATACAGCGCCAGTAAAGCGCTAAGAAAACGTAGCGCAGCCGTTTCCCTTTGGCTCCGAGCCGTCTGAGCGGTGCTGAGATTAGTCTTGGTGCCTGATATCATTAACTGGTTTGACCCCGCTGCCTGGGATTACCAGGTCGACTACTAATCAGAATACCTCCAATTAGACATCCAAAAGCATATGCTGATGCTTGCTCTCACTTTATAGGGTCTAGAACATAGCAGACCTCCTCTCGACGTAAGCAATCTTGTGTCACTGGAGTGTTCTCATCGAGATATTTTAGCCCAGATGCCATCTGGCCCAAGGTACAGAAAAGGTGTAGCCATTAATTTCTGCCTTTCCTTACATTTCCTTCTCAATTCTTGAGACCTGAGTGAAGGAGGTCTTTCAACACCGATATATAGTATGGCAGTTGCTTTGGCTCTTCCTTGGCATGAGGGTGAACATCGTGCCCACGCCCTTTTGCATGTGTATGAGAGAGACAATCCAACGCTGTCTTCTCTTGCTCCTCGCGCAGGCTATCGGCTTCAAAACGACCCTTTACTAGCCATTGGCGCACTTGACACACAAAAGCGCCCATGGACGACGTTATGGGGAGGCGAAGCTGGGTTTGCGAGACCGATTGCTCGGGATACAATTGGTGTGAAGACGTTGGTAGATGGAGCATTTGATCCCGTGGTGGAAGCTCTGGTTGGCAAAACAGAAGGCAGTGGTGGTCAAATCATCAAGGAGCAGGGCAAAGGGAGGATGGTGAGTGGACTTTCGATTCATTTGGATCAGAGACATAGATGGAAACTTTATGGGCGAATGATCGCGGGGGCGCTGGGGAAGGCAAAGGACGTTGAAGAAAAGGACAACCAATCGCGAAGTCCACCATTGGACGGCTCGAATAGCGAAGTTCAACTTGTTGTTCGTATAGAACAGAGCTTAGGTACGTGTCTTTCGCCGTCGTGAGAGCTCCCTTGACTGCGTCTGAATGCTGACGGCGGACAAGGCAATTGCCCGAAATATCTGAACAGAAGAACAATATTTCCATCCAGTCCATCTCCGAAACTTTTGTCAAGTGGTCCGAGTCTGACTCAAGAAGCAATCGACTTAATATTGAACGCAGACATGTTTTTTGTTTCTAGTTCGAACGCTGACGAAGACATGGACACCAACCACCGGGGTGGACCGCCAGGTTTTGTCCGTGTATTGAGTAACGATACACGCGGTACTGTCCTTGTGTGGCCAGAATACAGTGGCAATCAGCTATACCAGTCGCTCGGCAATCTTCTCACAACACCAAAAGCAGGTCTTGTATTTCCTGACTTCAACACTGGCGATGCTCTCTATGTAACCGGCAACACGGAGATACTCACAGGCAAAGACGCATCGTCCTTGATGTCACGATCCAATCTTGTCGTCAAGTTAACGCTCACCGATTCGAGATTTGTGAAACAAAGCCTTGCGTTCCGTGGCGAGTTAGGGGAACGCTCGCCCTACAACCCAAACATTCGTCCCTTGGTCTCCGAGTCGAGCATTGCCACATTACTTCAGAACGACGCAGCCTCCACGGCTAGTCTGATAACCCAGACGCGTCTCACTCCAACAATATCGCGGTTCCGTTTCAGCATGACAAATAATATGTCATACAAGTCTGGTCAATGGGTAGCTATGGACTTTTCCGAGGAATTAGATATGGGATACAGCCATATGCGTGACGATGATCCCAGGAGCCTGAATGACGATTTTGTGAGGACTTTTACCGTATCAAGTCCTCCGCCACCTCCGCAAACCGAGAAACACGACGAATTCGACATCACGATCAGAAAGGTTGGACCTGCGACTGACTTCCTGTTCAAGCAGCAACAACCAGGATTCGAGATCCCTCTCAAGGGCTTTGGAGGAGATTTTAGAATCGAGATGCCGCAAAATACAATTGAAGTTGTTCCTTTCGTTGCCGGAGGTGTTGGAATCACCCCATTGCTAGCACAGCTGACAGAGTTGGATCTCCGAAGGATGAGACTATTCTGGACGCTACAGAAAGCAGATGTAAATCTCGTGGTAGATACGCTGGAGCAACATCCAGGCCTTGCCCCTTCCACAACAGTGTACCTTACGGGAGATAGCACAGATCCGAAAGAGGAGGATGATGCCCGAAAAGCTAAAGAATTCGGCGCAAAGTTATTGCACAGACGAATGCGAAGGGAAGATCTGTATGTGCAAGAGCCGAACCCAGTCTGGTATACATGCACTGGGCCAGGTCTTAGAAATATGCTTCTGGAGTGGCTCAAGGGCAAAAAAGTGATCTATGAAGATTTCAACTATTAGAGATCTTGATCATGCGCACCCATGTATCCATCAAAACTTATGAGGGGGTTCTTTTTGATAAGGCGCCGAGCGAGAAACGTGGCCAGTGCCACATCTAATCCTAGCAGGGACCAGGCGTTTTGGGCTTGTCCGGTTCCAAGACGATTATCTCAATAAAAGTTGCTTTGAACTTTAGCAGTAAGATGGTCTCCGTAGTAGACTTCATCGTATTTCTTCTGTCCGCCAGTCTCCTTGACGCATTGCTGTAACGGAGATACCTTTGCATCCCAATTTGGCTCAAAGAAAAAGGGAACAGAGACTCTGAAGTTGTCGCCACGATGAATGACCCGATGTGCAGTACTTTTCCACAATCCATTCGTCCATGTCTCCATCATGTCACCAATATTGACAATGAAGGCGCCCGGCACGGGATCAGCATTGACCCAAGTACCATCTTTGGCGCGGACTTGCAGTGCCCCTTGGGTATCGTCTGCTAATAACAAAGTAACGCAGCCGTAGTCTGTATGCGTACCACAGCTTTGCCTGTCATCTTCATTGGCGTCCGAGTGTAATCCGATGGTCGACTTGGGAAGCGGCGGGTACCCTATCATTCGCATCACCCAGAAACTGTTCCTGGTCGCGTCAACAAAGACTTCTCGTTCGCTCCCGAGATTTAATGCAGCACCCATAGCTCGGACGACTGCGGTTCCAACCAGCTTGATCTGTTCAATATAGTCCTTGAAAGCGGGCTCTAGCTCCGGCGGGGTCCTTGGCCAGAGATTTTTGCCTCTCAGAAGCTGATAGGGTGGGCCTCCTTGTTGGTATGTCGGATCCTCATAATAAAAGTCGACTGCCTCGTGGAAGTCAGACTTGCCCATCGTAACGTTTTCCCCGAGGCGTTGATAACCTCGCGCGCCATCCCCGTATTGATCATTCGGTTCTTTACGAATGATCTCAAATTTCTCGGATTCGGGACTCAAAAAGAAGTTCCGAGCCAGCGAGAGGATCCTCTCCGTAGTAGAACTGGCAATTGCATGTCCTGTTAAATAGAAGAATCCGACGTCACGACACGCAACAGAGAGCTCCGATACGCATAGTGAACGCGATGATGTGGAACTGTCTTTCAACAAGAAGGACGATATGTCAACGATGGGAAGAAGCCTAGAAGACGACGCCATTAAGCTGTACTCTATAATAGAGACACCGGAATGCAGAATTCATCAAGCAGAAGGGTCAGTGGGAATCTGTGAGAAGGGGACCAAACTTGTCGCGTCCTTGCCAGCGTCGATCTGGGTTTGCTCAGATCTTCGACGAAAGGCCTTGACAAGTCGAAGTTTACTCTCAGGTCATTGAAGCCTTGCATTCATGATATTTAGCTAGTCGCATATGCTGATATCTTCTTCAGTCTGCATCAAATGTTGTCTGCCTTTGTATGTACGCCTGCCCTCTGCTCTACAAGTGCACCTATCAATAAGGGCTTGTACGGGGTACCTCGTCATCGGCTTGAGTCATCCTCCCTGTAGATGAGATAAGATAAGGTCAGTGCGATCTATGTTCCCCTGACCACGCGTTCTACCAGCCGACGCGTTCGCCCATGGATCGTCTCGTCCTCCGTAGGAAAGCTCGTCAACGAGAGTCTACGCAGTGGAGCATACCCTTTCTTCCCTCATCTAAACAAGCAGACAAACGCCATGCCCGCAAGCGTGCGACAGTCGACAGCTGATCCAGCCTCGCGCCTCAAACTTCCACCGTACGAAAGCCCACTCTATCCCCTTTCGTCGGCTCAACAACGCGACCTGCAGCAATTAGAAAAATTGAAATCTCTGACCAGTCTGAGCACGCACCTTCAAAATGCAAACGAATGCATCACTGCTATGGCTGCGGATATCAACGATCGCTACGCCGAGCGTCAGACATCCTTCGACAAGCGGAAGATGAAGAGGTCACACCAGGCAATAGGAGAAGACGGGCCTGACCTCCAAGAAGAAGAAACAGAGCTAGATGCAATGCGCGAGCGAGTCGACAAGATCACTGAACGTATGGAAGAGACTGTTCGCCAAATCATAGACAGCAGTAGATATGTTGAGAGCATCGGAAACGGCTTGCGGGAGGTTCAAAGGCAGGCGGTCGAAGATGCAGCCCGCGCTACACAGCACACCCAAAGCCAAGCCCAAGCCCGAAGCACTGACGATGACGAGGAGAGCCAGGCCGATTTCGAGCCTACAGACCCAGGTGCAACTGCTCCTCGCGCAGAATCACTTTCAAAGATCTACAACAACAAGCTCGAACGCGAAAAGGACCGGTGGCAGACGTTCTCGCTGCAGACACGGTATGCACAGCACAAAGACTACAAAGCATTCCGGAACCTTGTGCATGATGCCCAAAACCCGGACGGCGGCACGGAGCCCTCCAAACCTGCGACCTGGTTCTCGGACCGTCCCGGCTCTCCCGCCCCCGGCATCACTCGGCGTCACCGGACGTCAAATGACGGGAATGGCGACGATGGCTCAGAATCCGATACCAGCGATATTGCAATCGCCCGTGAGCGCATCAGCACCAGATGTCCCTTGACTCTGCGCGACTTCCAAGACCCGGTCACGTCGGCGCATTGCCCGCACAGCTTCGAAAAGACGGCAATCCAGTCGCTGCTTCAACAATCACAAACTCGAACCGGACCGCGCGGGGAGAAGGTGGTGCAGTGTCCCGTGGGTGGCTGTGCGCAAATGTTGACCGAAAAGGACCTACGCAAGGATCCGACGATGGTGCGCAAGATTCGGCGGCTGCAAGATGCTAAGGCGAGAGCAGCCGAGGAAGACTCGGACGGGGTTGGTGAGGATCATGATAATGGGGGAACTGTCATGGAAGAGATTGGCAGTGAGGATGAGGGAGAAGAGGATGGCGCAAGTGACGGTGCGCACAGGAGTTGGAGCGTGAAGCCCAAAATGGAGCCCAGGTCAACTCGGACGCCAAGAGGAACGACGGAGATCATCAGTATGGGCGGGACGGATACAGAAGAGGAATGAAAGCATCAATGAAACAGTCTCTATCCTCAGCGTTACGAGATGAGGATGAATGGCGAACGCACTCAATAAAGCATGTTTTACTTCGGACAATCAAGAATCTTGAAAGCGTACATAATAAGCCCACAGGATTTGAGGAGCCTAGGCCAGGCTGGATGCTGAAGTTATAGAAGACATCATAGAATCATTTGGCTTGACTAAGCTGAGCTTCTCCTTCCCGCCACTCCTGCAAGAACTCCAAACGCTCCTGCACCAATGCCCAGCCATGTTTAGCTTCGACCCTTTTGATGGACCTCCCATCTCCTCCTTCCACTTGCTCATCATCATCAGCTGTCCACACGCCTCTTATGTCCTTTGGGATGCCTTTGCCTGACTCTAGATTTGGAAGGATCTGGAGGGTGAGCTCAGTATCAAGACATGTGGCACGCAAAGCCTCAACGATATGGTTATGACCGTGTCCAGCTTCTTCTACCTCAGTGATCCACGAGTTGAGATCCGACATTTCTGTCTGGGGATCGTGTGGTTTTTGAAGCTCTTCATGCTTATGTGAAGACGAGGCAACAGGTGGTGGGGATGGAGGTGCGGATAAACCAAATAGTTTATCTGGGGGAAGAAGATCAAGATCAGGTAGTTCCGCAGCGTCGGAATTGAGGAAATTCTGCGTGTCGACTGTCTCTTGTTGAATGCGAGGGTTTGAAAGTTCGTTGCCATCACTAGCTGGGGACCCTTCGTTCCCTGAATCGAACTTGACGTCCAGTTGAGAGTAAAGGATAGTATCCACACGGTCTGTGTTACGCTCAAGCAATGTGTCGGTCCGATCCCTCGGTCTCTTAGAGCTGTTCGTTGGCTGATCAAGTATCGTACCACACTGGCCTTTTTTCAAATTCTGTGGGCGCCTTACGGTTGCTGGTGCTTGATCCTCATTCTCAGAGCTTTCAATACCATTATTGTCTACAGGATCCTCCAATAATGTATCAAACCCCTCAGGAGGCTCAACAAGGTCAAGGTCGGGCTGCTGCGTCTGCGCATCAAAAAATGTGTCAGTCTCAGCGTCGGAAATGTCTTCTGCTCCAGCTTGATTTGGCGTATTCTGTGGCGTAGGAGTGACATCGTCCAAAACAGTGCCTGTCATATCTTCGACATCGCGCTCCATTTCGACATCGCTTTCAAGGGTTAAATCGACTTGATTATCGCTCACACCATTGCCATCGCCATTGGTAGTTGGCGAAGCTTCTGAGAAGATGCCGACATTAGATTGCGGTCCTTTACGGGCCGTGGGCAGCCCATTTTGATGCGTTTGAGATTGCCTGGAGGTATGGCGAACCTGCGGATAGCTCGCACCTTTCACGTTTCGTTTGTCGCTTTGTTTCGGAATATCATGTCTAGCGTAAGGTGATACTGACCGGCTGCTCGAGCTTTCGAGTCTCCCCTTAATTGCCGAAGATTTGGTCTGAATCCTGCTACTATGCATAGAAAGTGGAGATGTAAAAGATTTTGTTCGTCCTCGCTGGCCTCGGCGGCGTCGTATTGGCGTGCTAAACTGTTCGGATCTATCTATATCGTTTTCATTGTCATTGACCAGCCTGTCAAACGTTCTCGCGTCTGGCCCACGAGGTCTGCTACGAGTCGAACTCTTAGGAGTGTTCTGCGTCGAATTGTTTCTCGATTTGACCCGCTTTCCAACCATGGCTCTCGCTGCAGCACTTGAGGTGATCGGATCGAAGGAAGAGCCGCTATCTGAGTTATCATGAAGTTCGTCATCCTTTTCCTGCGTCCCCTCACCCAAAAAGCGCTGTTCATCATCAGGTGCCAGATGCGGTTGTTCCTCAACGTTGGGCAACTCACTCCCGATTGCGCTTGCTCCAGCAACATCATCCTCTTCTTCGTCGCTTGAGAGGTTAATATTAATGGGATTGAAGCGTGCGGGAGAAGATGTGGGCATCGCGAGCGGCGTTTGTAAAGTTGTTGAGGTCCTACGCAACAAAGGCGAACTATCTGGGCGCTTCCTCTTGTGTGTAGAAGAACCGCCCACTTCGTCGGGAAAAGTCTCGTGCGCTTCATCCGTGAGCCTTCGCTTCCTCGACGGGGTTCTGCTCTCTTGACCAGAAGCAGCTAGATAAGTCTTGTTCGCGGCATCCAATATTTGATTCCTTTCCACCTGCTGCTGAGTCGATTCGAAAGGAGCTGCTTCATCACCAGCCACTTGCGGTTCGCTAGCACTGCAGTGCTCCACATCTGTCGAGCTATCATCCGGCACACTCTCAATTCTCTTATGTGTACTCACTTCGGACTGCTGAGGTTGGTCTGTACAGTCTTCCCGAGGCGCCTTTGCTGGAACCAATTCCGCTTGAGCAGTTGATGGTGACTGCTCCTTCGACTCCTCCTCTAGTGATTTCTGGTAAACCGGGAAAACTATGTCTTCATAAAAGTGACGCCATCTTTCCGCAGTATGCTCCGGAGACTTTGCCTCCAGATCCTTCCAAGTTTTGCTTAAATAAATACCCATCGGTATGTTTGATATGTCCCGTGCTTGTGCCAAAAGCTCATCGAACTCCTCCTGTGTAAATTCTCCGTACTGTCCGCTCCACGTTGTGCAACTCCCTTCATCAACCTGTGGCGTTGGTTGCCGCGCAACATTCCCATTGGGCTGATTGCTGAATTTTCTTTTCGAGTTGCCTTGGGAAGGCGATTTTGGAGGAGTTGGAGTCGATTCGCATCCATGGGGAGGTTTGTCTTGGAGATACTTTATGTATCGATCACGCCAGGACTGCCATGGGTGACGCGGCTGCTGTTGTCTGCAGTCAGCAGTGTCAGCACAATATATAAGAAAGGAGATGCTCACTTCTTGTTCGAGTTCTTTATATATTTCGTTCCCTCCTGCCCTTTCACCTGCCTTTACATGCTGCTGAACCCAGTTCCAAACAACTCTATCATCTTCCAAAGTGAAAGGAGTTCTGATTGACTTGGATGATCGCGCAGAGCCAATACCGCGTTTCGCACCATTCGACGGTCCTTGCAAATATTGTTCCAATGGCTGTAGTTCACCTTTCTTATATGAATGCTCAATCCATTGATAAGAAACAGAGCCGGGGGGGTTGTCCTTTTTCAGATGATCTACTATAAGCCTATCGGCTTGGCTCTCCAGAGGCACGACTTCTCCGCCAAGGTACTCAATGGTTTGAATGAAGCTGGAACGGGTAGGACACCGGAGAGCGACCCAGAATTTGAGACCACGAAATAGTTCGGGTCGCTCATCTGAACGATCCAATTCATTAGCTGACATGGCCGTTGTCTATTGCTGATGCACGCCCGCATAGACGGAGGAGGCTTTCAAGGACGCCCACAGAAGCGACATTGGTGGGGTGATTATCTGCGCGATAACTTGGAGACGCGAGTGCCCACAGAACGCGCCATCACGTGGTTATACTCGCCCCTTCCTAACTTCACCAAGCAACATTCTCTCTGCCAGCTCCCACACAGGTCCCCAGTATGCTGGAACATAGTTAACTCAAACCCCGCGGCATTAATCAATCGTTGATCGACAGCGCCATGGTTGGAAAGCTAGGTAAAATCGCATTGGTCGTTGGACTGATCTCGTTCTTTACCTTCGTTTCCCTCTTTGGGCGCCTTCCAGCTCTGAGGTTAGCAATGTCTTGTGTGCCTCTTCCATTTTCTAAGCACTGTCTAGAAATACGCCGATAGGAGCGCTTTATCGTTTAATATGGATCTATGCTCCTCGAGAGCTCGTAGCTCTCGATGAGAAGATAACCGGCGGGCACGCTACTCGTCGCCTATCACGGACGAGCACGTATCTTCTCCATGAAAAGCATCCTTTCATCCTAGTAATTCGTCCAGCACCGCTTCTCTGGTAGTTTTCGCGTTGTCTAACGTAGTCCAGGTCCTCTTTCTGGGACTAATCACAGTCTGTTCGATGTTGTTTCTTTTCTCGGCATTCCCAGTCTTAAGCGCCTTTCAGCTTCTGCCCGTGGTAGTTCTACTTCCCTCTCCATTTTATTTCACGTACCTCTGCGCAAGGTCTAATTCCTCTGAAATCACCGAGTCCAATCATGATGAACATCTTCGTGCATATCCTTATGATTACGTGCTTTATCATCCGCACAGGCTCTGCCGCACTTGCCGGTTGACAAAACCCGCTCGAAGCAAACACTGCAGTATATGTCGGGCTTGCGTCGCCAGGTGCGATCATCATTGCGTTTGGGTCAACAATTGTCTCGGAAAAGAGAATTATCGTTGGTTCTTGATGCTACTTTGTAGTGTAGGACTCCTGGAGATGTACGGATCTTGGCTGGCATGGACTGTTTTGTCTCCGAGGCTTTATACCGAGGCAATGGTCGGCGACCAAAGTGCTGATGAGCAGTTGTCATTCTGGATGCGATTTGTTTACACCGTCATCGAAGCTGTCAATATCGGAGGCTTTTCCATAACAGGAGTGGGCATGCTAGCATTTTTGACGGCACCTTTACCAGTGGTATTCCTGCTCTATCATATACATTTGATTTGGACGGGCATGACCACGAACGAAACTGTCAAATGGAGCGACTGGCGGGACGACATGGCCGATGGCGTTGTGTTCAAAGCCAAGAGAAGCGAAGTTCTTTCAACGAAAGCGTTCGAAAGTCTGCATCCGGTGGCAGAGACGAGTCTCAGGAGCGAAACCGGAAGCCGAGAAAGCCTTTCTAATGGACACTCGCATGGTGGAAACCCTAAAGAAATCTACGTGGATTGGCCGGTGCATAGCGATCAGTTTCTGGCGAGAACAGCCAGCGGCCGACCGCCCGCAGGCGGGCAGTCTCAAACGGACATGTGGAAGCGATGTTGGCGGCTAAACGATGTTGCCAATATCTACGATCTTGGCTTCTGGGATAATCTACGGGATGTTCTTCGAGGATGAATGAGATCTATACAAACCTCGGGATTTAGACCACTCCTCCTCATGCAGTCAAACGTGGACAATGACCCAAGCAATCTAATTAACGCGCAACAAACGTATTCGGAAACCAACATTGAATAGAACTTGAAAAATTCGATCTCATGGTGCTATTCCTTCTTCCTACTCTATTGTTCATGCTCCTTTTGATGGCGAACACCCCCTTCGCCAAAGTCCTCGGAACCAGCCCATCGGCCATTTTTGCAGATCTACCCAGGGTTACCCCACAACGCGGGTTGGCAGTGGATTTGCAACCAAAAATGGCGCTCTATGATGCCGTCCTGTAAGACCTTTTTGCTGTTTGCCAAGAGAACAGCCCCAGCCTGGCCCGAGTCCAGCGTCTATAACGGACAAGGACCCTCCCTGCCGACTGAGGTCTGGTTCCGTGAACCCTCTCGGGCTGCGGAGTTTTCCAAAAGGGACATGAATACTCATGGTCCAGAAAACGGCCATCATCAGCCTTTCTTACTAGGGCGTCCCCTTGCCTACTTACTCACAATGTTCGACGAAAGTCCTCCCCCCCAACCTAGGTGGCCGCCGTCCCCCGTTCGCTACTCATCTTTTGTCACCGTTCCATCCAAATTTCAACCACATAACTTCACCTTCGGTCATCTTAATCGTTCGAGCCCGTCCCATCGACGTTATTTCAGAGGGTCGAGTTAATACTTTCAGACCTCAACTGCTTATGGCATCCCATTTAAAGTACTGCTTGGCTTGCGGGAAGTTGTAATGAAGTGCACGGGCAGCAGAAATCTTCAGAAAAAATACGGGCTTGCAAGTCAAAGTTCACAGCTTTCTGCTTGAAGTACAGTATATCATATTGCGTAGTTCGTGGGGCTGTGTAGATCCTGTACGGTTGATGTTCACATGATCCAGTCGAACGACCCGAAATGATCAGTTCCATTATGAGGATGGTCCCCCATACCAAGTTCAAGTAAATCCAGAGAGGGAGGGCCCATTGTCGACTGCTGTTGGAAATCATGTATTGTGGAAGCCGTTGGCATCTGTGGGTCTTCAACATATCTCGGCGCATCCTCTGTGTTGCTCTGTCCTTCAGAATAAGAGTCTTCAAGACAATTAGCCATCGCAACTAATTTCGAATGGAGTTGTGACTTGACGGATTTACACTTACTGATATTCAAATTATCAGGCGCACAGTCGTGCTGACGTGCACCTGGATGAACATTATGAACATCCCTTGAACATTCAGGTATGAATATCATCTTACCTGTCCATAAAACCGATGGATCAACGCCCATATTTCTCCAGACTCGGCGACGAAGCTGCAAAAGCATATTCCACGCCTCTTGGCCGGATTTGGATAGCCTGCGTTGTTGCAAGCGACCATTCTGCTCAGCAACTACGCCCCCATCATGACTGAGCATGGAAAAAACGCGATCAATCAGATCCCGAGATGTTAATGCTTGACTGGACGTCGGATTCTTCAGAATATCCATCAGAAGAAAAGCCACCGCTTGCAAGGGCTGATAATTTCCAGGATAAACCCACTGGAAAGCTACATAAGAAGGTTCGGTGCACATAGTGATATAGCCTTTTATGTAAGTATGAAAATGAGACACTGCGCTGGGAACAGTCAGTGCTGATCCCCAATGGGCGATTGACAGCCTCATTACCTCTCACGAAATCGTTGCCAAACTGATCGGTCCGAACAAGTCTCCAATGGTTGGTATAACGCGCAGTATGCTTTTTCCAGCATCAGGCCTAGCACTCTTCTTGCCCAGTGGAGGAATACGCGATTGTACGAAGTTGGCACAAGAGTCCAAGCTTCAATACTGGCCTGTCTAGGAGGCAAGCCAGGCTGATTAATTTCGGTATCTGCAAGAATGATGTCATTCAGAATATCGAGGGCGTTCGGATCCTGCAGCCTATCCATTCGACCTTCGACCTGAATCTTGGTGCGTTCGATCATTCTTTCGAACATGTAAACTTCCTGTATAGACCATGGCTTGGGTTCGGTATGTCGTCCCAGGATATCCCGCAAGGTGTTCGTAATGAGGAATCGACCCACCGAGACAACTTGCCGACAGTCAACTTCCTCATCTCTCAGAGCTCTATAATCCCTGCAGCCCAAAAAAGTTATTTGCGGAGAGCCTTGAGAGCCTGGGTCCTTCAGAACACCGTTGTTGTCTTCATTAAACGTTCCAGACGCTGGCGTACCAAAGGTCTGGACCCCTCTCAGATGATCATCTCGACATTCCGAGATAAGTGCTGTATCGTGTTGTTTTTGACTCCACATCATCTGAGGTAAGCCAGTAGCTGATGAACTCACTGATATTGTGTTAGCTGTTTTGGCATCAGTGCTTCATTAAAGAGCAAAAGATGAACGTACAGGTGTCCTTGTGCAAGATGTGCCACCATAGTCTTCGCCTGATTTCAGCTTCAATGTCTGTAGCGTTGAAATGTTTTGGGTCGCGGTGCAGTCCAAGGGACTGACCGACTCTAAAAGCCGTGCTGATAAAGGTCGATGAGCGTTCCGATTCCTCCCGAATCAGAGGGACATGCAAAATGACGAAAGCAGCTAGTGAATATATGGTCGGGTCGCGGGGAAAGCTGAGTAATGTAAGGGCTTGGATAGTCGCACGATACAAGCTCTGTGACTGTTGTTTCTGCCCTTCTGTAGAACTTTCGGCCTGGTCATCGGGTTCCGATTGAGTTAGATAGCAGTGGAGCGAACCGCAAAAGAGAATTGAAAGTAGCAATACCAGGAACGTCGGACACTCAGCAAGAAGCCCTTCGGGCAGACCCTTTGCCTGATAACTTGTAAGGGATGCCCAGAAGTCATCATATTGTCGATAGAATGTGGGCAAATGCAAGACGGGTATTAGGGGATAAATCGTGGCAGTGAATGCCGTCCACAAAGAGTCGCAGACCTCTTTTGAAGGTACGGTTTCGATTATTTGTCCTAAAGAATGCAGGGAATCGTACCGGAAAAGTTCATTCTGTAGACTTTTAATGGCGGAATTTCGGGAACCTTCCCAGAGGTGCATTCCGGCGTACTCGTCGCAGACGCAAGAGAGATCGGGTCCTTCGTCTGGTCGATCTTCGAGGAAGTTTGCAAACTCCGGCTCCTGGGGGTTTCTTAGCAGCGCTTATTCGTAAGCTCTGGTGCTCAAGACCAACATCTTTATTTGATATTGCCCAGAACGTAGGGCCGATATACCGTGTGCGACCGCCCAAAGACCGATGCAAATGACCCGTATCCTCACTGCGCTGTCCATCTTCACTACTTGAGGATGCATGGGCAAACATAGCCATTGTTTCATCATGTCGAGTTTGGTCAGACAGAAGCTTGTCTTTCCCGCTGTAATTATATTGACATGAATGACCTGCTCTTTTGCAATTGCTACAAACAGGATATGCCTGTTTTGTCAACTTGGGCTGCGTATCAATGGCCGTCAGATTCGAATCACCTGATTGCATTTGACCCGTCTAGAGCGACATGACAAGCAGCTTCGTATTGGCCTCTGCTTCCTGCCCTGCGAGAGCGCCATGTGCCTCGTGAGGTACCTATGGGTAGGTTAAGCGAAGGCTGTGTACGCTTCAAGTTACCCTTCTTCGGCGATCAGTACATGACTCGAGGATCAGGGTGCTACAACGCACAGGCTGTTCAGCTATCTCCGGATGTCATAGTTCATGGCGATACGTTTGGAGAGCTTTCATCTCTGTTACAACACTCGCACGAAGCCGGATCTGGGTTAAATCTCGGCACTGATCCCGGCTTACTCTTTGATCTAGGTATTCTTGCCGTGGCGCATTACAATGCGGGGGTCGTCCTCCTTAAAGTAGATGTCGGGCAAAGTTGATTCCGTCTCGCACGAGCATGCATCCACAAGGCTAGCACTTGTGGCTTCTCTCTCGTACGAACATACGCACATCGGCACGTTTCTAATAGATATATATAATGGGTCTCCTGTGTGTGTGCAGAATGACTGTTCCCAGTATGCTTTACTTGCGTCTTCGGTCTGCATTGTTGGACTCAGACAATGAGTGATCCAAATAATCCAAACATCGCTTTTCGGAGCACGCCGCAATGGGCTCTCATGCAAAGGGAGATGTTTTGGGCTCCAAACGATGATGTCTTCCAACCTTTCGACACAGGCGAGTCTACGACCGCACGCTTTATGGTTTCTCGCAAACTGCTAATAGACGCCGCAGAACCTGGAAAGGTTAAAGAGCTTGCTAAGCAACGGCTCACAGAACAAGGTTGGCTGTATTCTTCCTGTAATGCTGGAATCAACTGGACACACTACGCCAATCGAATGGCATTTTATCGCCATCAGATCATCCCTCGTACTCTTGTCGATACAAATGTTCGGGACACTGCCACGAAGCTATTTGGTCACAACCTTTCAGCTCCAATCGGGTTTGCTCCGATAGGCATAAATAAAATCTACCACCCCACTGGAGAGCTTTCGGTCGCTTCGGTTGCTCAGGAGCTCAATCTTGCGTACAGTCTATCATCGGCCGGGAGTTACAGCATTGAGGAAGTTGGTGCTGCCAATGGACAAGGAACCCGCTTCTTCCAGCTTTATCAAAGCCCAGATGACGAGCAAGTTCTGTCCATGCTAGAACGCGCCCACAGAAGTGGATTTGCAGCCTGTATGCTGACAACCGATACTTGGCAACTCGCTTGGCGCCACCATGATGTATACAATGGCAACTACGCTTTCTATCATGAACATGGGACTGGAAGCATAGGATTGAACGATCCGGTCTTCCTGAAACGTCTGAAGGAAGCTGGGATTGACCATGAGAAAGACCCAAAGAAAGCGGGCGCCAAGTGGATGGATGAGAATATCTGGTCTGTATTGCTCCTATCAACTACCACGGTTGATTTGCTCACTTGCTGCAGGCATGGACACGCCCACACATGGAAAAAAACGGAATGGCTCATCAAGGAGTGGAAGCGCATCTCTGGGGGTAAGCCATTTCTTTTGAAGGGAATTCAAAGTGTTGCGGACGCGAGACATGCAGTTGAGATGGGATGCGATGGCATCGTGGTAAGCAACCATGCGGGTCGTCAAGTTGATGGTGCAATTGCTAGCCTTGATGCTCTGGAAAAGATTGTTGAGGCAGTAGGGGATCGTCTGGTCGTAAGTTAATTGCTGACCTTTGTTCCTGCTCGCTCAATAACGAGAAATAGGTGACCTTCGACTCTGGTGTTCGAAGCGCGGCGGACGTCTTCAAAGCTTTAGCGCTTGGAGCCAGATTCGTTTTTATTGGACGCCTATGGGTCTGGGGGTTGGCGATTGCAGGAAGAACAGGAGTGAAGCATACAATGAAGGCGCTACTTGCTGAGTTCGACATCTTGATGAATGTTTCTGGGTATGCGAAATTAGAGGACATCAACAAGGATGCTATTGAATCTTTGCCGCGCGTTGCGATCATGCCAACGGATGCTCAGGTTGTCTGATGCGTTGTACTCCCAGCTCTTTTTTTTGTTTCATAACATTTACTCTGCTATATCTTGTTCAGTAGGACGCGCACATTAGCCCTCGGCTTTTGTGCGGGGACTTTCGGAATTTAAAGAGTCGCCTCTCGAACAAACCGTAAAAGCACCACATACCAACGACTTTCATTAGTTCGCTCCATCCCTGTTGTATCTCAGAGCAAAGGCGAATACTGGCCTCAATTCTTAGTGGCGAACACACTCTCGGGTAGCTTGCGAGGCGAGATTGAATCCTCTATCAAAATATATGCTCAGCTGATACTATACGCAACGCACAGAATGGTTATTGGTATTAATATGCGAAATCGCATGTGCATTGATGGGTCTCCGTCTGGTGAGATGTTGTGCAGTCTATCAGAGACTCCCTTGAAGCAATAAAGTGGGACTACTGGGATTGAAAGCAAAGAATGTTTCTCCGGCTCCAGTCCAGAGGGGCGCGAATCTCTCTTGGGTTTGAACAAAGCTGAGACGCGAAACGTTACGACACTACCATGTTGATCGAAGGGGCAAACAATGCCGCCAGTAGCGCTGTAGACCGGACACATTATACCAGCAGTACGTCATAGCACTCGCGCCTCATCCGTCGGAAAATGGAAGTTCCATGCAATCATAAAACTAATCTTTGGAACGCTACGGATCACGCTCTCTGGAACAGCTCAGGGGCCGCGTCGTAGCAAAATTTGGCTTAGTTGAACCACAAAGGCAACACCACGAAATATCAGAGACGAGAAGCTGGGCAATGAACTTAACAGCTTTACTTGATGCTGTAAATATGCCTAACAAGGTATTGCAATGTGTTGTGAAAGCAGCATCTGAATAGAGGCTGCCGTTTGCGAGCAATTTTGATGAGATTGGGAGGCCGTCAGCATTTGGGTGTTCCCACGCGTTTTGCTATGATGCCTGGGGAAAAGACCATAACAGCGTCTTCCTGCATTCACTACCTAGAGAATGCATATGCATCAAGAATAACATGGGATAGTACATGTCTAAAGACGCAAAAAGCCTGTTCAGAATGATTCAAATCATCTCTTTGATGGGCCTGAACAAACCGGGCGAGAGATGTTTAGATCTCAGACCCTACAAGCCCCATAGTGATTTTGACCACGATATGCTTTCCAATGCGGAGACCATCTTGTGAGTGCCGTCCCGTATTCGGTTGCAAGCATAGGGCTGTTGTACAGCAGGCATCTGAGGAAACGCTGCCGGCCTCCGGACGCCACCAGATGTACCAGTAAACGGCAGTCCTTATTCGTCTGCTGCTTTAGCAACACATTGCAACGCTTGCCTAGACGAGAAAAGGCCACTTAATTAGGTGCGACTACTACGTAAATCGGAAATGCCTGAAGACAATAAGACCCCGCCATGCTTGTGCACATCGACGCAAATAGCTCGCACCAATTGCAGATCGATTCCAGAGTGCTGGAGTTTCGATGTTATTTACCGAAGAATTTGCTTTGAAATATTCGGAATTTGCTAGATCAGAGAATCATACTGCCATAGCGCCTGAACTTGTCCCTCTTTCATGGGTTCATGGATGCAAGTTAATTTCACCCAGTCTGACGTTTCGCTAGTGCGATGGATTGCTAGATGTTCCATAACTCTTCGGTGGACTTTCGAAAATTGAGCTCGTGAAATTGATGGCTCGGCACCTAAGGTACCTTCAGGTATGGAAACGACTGTAGAATACTAAGGTAGCCAGCCATGACGTGTATAGGGAATTTTATCTCAGTGTGGAAGGCTATCGAGAAAATCTTACTATAAGTAGAACAGGTACGCACGCATATCCAATGTAGCCCCGTGAATCTCCGAAGCTCTGATTTGAAAGGGGAAGTGGTTTAAAATGCAAGGCTTGCGCACTATAAAGCTATTTGGATACTATTCTATTTATTAAATTGTCAGTCCTTACACTTTTGAACAGCAAACGCAGCCACATGTTCCTTGGGTCTGACATTTGGTCAAATAGCTTATTGCCAAAATCATTCGTCATGATGCTATTCCCTCCCAGTCTCCATTGGCCAACCAGGTGTAGGCTTTCGTATAATCCAAAGCTTTCCCATCGCTTAGGTATGCGAATCTGAAATACTCAGGCCACACAGAACCGGCAGCCCGAGTCCATGTGAAATTCTCGGCTGCATCGTGCTCGTTGAGGTAGGAGCGATAGCGCTCAACATCATTCACCAGTGCACTGATGCCGTCAACGTGTTCGAGAGCGGTTGGTTGAACCCAAGAGAGATCAATGGTAAAATTTTCCGAGCCCAAGGATATCTGCGGCTGGTTGAGTATCGGTGTCAAGGAATCAAGTTGTCCGTCTCCTCGCAGGGCGTCGGTAGTTTGTAGGATGGAGGCGAATCCCCATCGGGCAGCCCCATTCACAAAGAGGCCGAGAAGAATGCCCTGATATAGTAGTGAGAACCGTGTTTGCAAACTTGTGCCAGGCAGCAATAGTAATGCAAGAACGTAATGATGAAGACGGAATTCAACTCCTGGAATAAGGATGCAGGCAAAAATGGCGATGACAAAAATCCCGTAAAGAGCCAAGTAATGTAACAACCGTCGCTCGAGCCAAAAGGAATAGGCTTGCTGAATGAGGATTAAAATTAGGAGTATCACGATTATAGCAAGTGCTATCCAAGCACCCGGTTGTTGTTTGAGGTCGTGAGTTGTTAATCGTTGAATCGGAATCCAGTCAAAGGTGTAATTCGAAAGCGCCCCAAACCAAAACCCTCCTAGCCAAAGTAGGGTTTTCTCAAACTGTGCATTCAAGCCGTGTAGTGTCTTAAACACGCATGACTGGAACATAATGACGGCGCAAAATGCGGCGGGGAGAAATCGCTCGAAAAGTTTGGAAATATGATCAGGAAGAACCGAGATATTGTGGAAATGTGCATCGGGAGGGTCCGAAATGAGGCCTACATGAATAAAAATAATTGTAAATATTGTAAAAAACTGGAGTGAGGGCGATTTAATGAATATCGAGAGTGTCGCAGTATACAACAATGATATGTAAAGCAATCCCGCCCGCGGGTCTCGGTGACATAGAATGGACGAGTCGGATGAGACTGTAAAGGACAGGGGAAAATACGAGTCGAAGGGGATTGACTCGATACCGCCACTCTTGGATGTCACATAGTCCTCATGTTGGCCTACTCTTGTAATGCGACCGCAGCCTCCAGTACTATCGTCCGCGACCCTGGCATGAATAGCCGCTCCGCAGATGAAAGAGTCTCCCCGATATGTTGAATTCCCGATTACCAAAGGCCGGTAGTCAACGTCAAGTGCGCCGACAGCGTATGGGTTGAGAACTTGGACTCCACCGCAATTTGCCGGACAGCGAAAGACGAAGGAAGAGTTGGAGAAAGGATGACAGTCAAGAGCATCCAAGCCGCATTCGTTTTTGCGCCGCCAAAGGCTATCTACGCAATCAAGGTTGATTACATGCTCGCCGCTGGCGTCGGCAACTGCCCGGCTACTGATACTTAGGACCAGTATAGTCACAGCAGCCCACAAGGATAAGGATGCAATCAAGAGCACGAATCTCTGCCTTCGTTGTGGAAGCTTGCGCTCAAGGAACTCGATATGCGAACTTTGTACCTTGGGGAATAGAGGTTCGATTGTGTTTTTTCGTGGCTGGGAAGGGCCGGAAAGTAGTCGATGGAAGCGACGTAGTCGCGTCAATTTGTGGGCTCCAGGGTTCTCATTATCAATAAACTCGAAATGCCGAGAAGGTAGCAGGTTCAGGCTTTCTGTATTGGAACTCGGGTCCCTGTCATCATCGTCATTCTCAAAGCTATCCTTGGGGGAATCGGTGGCCATTGATATGTGCAGCAGGCGAGGACGGCCTCAAACACTCTCAAGCGAGACTAGAGATCGACGACAGCATGATAAACCCACGAAAACAGGGCCAAGTCGCGATGTGTGGGTAAAGAGCATGTTGTCCCAAAATCTGGCGCACTTCGCTGCGCACGCGTAAGAATGCAGCTCAGGTACGGTGGCGGGGATTAGGCGCTGACCCAAAATAACATTCCAATCGAAAGGTGACCCGCCCGTGGGCGCTCCCACACAACTCCACCGCCATCCTTTTTTTAAGTGCTCCTAATTAGAAGGCATTATCCAGTACCGAACTCACCGTAACCCTTGCTATCATGGCCTACGGAGACACGTAAAGGCTCTCTGTATTGAATCCAAAACCGATATGAGGCCAAGGATCTAGAAACGATAAGACTCGGAGAACCCATCAGTAACCTAAATTGCTAATAACGTTGTGTAAAGCCAGCACTGCAATGCAACATATTTGGATCCACTTTGTTATCAATCCTATAGGCGGATGGCGGACAGGCGAATTTCATTATCTCCCACCCCGATATTATTGCCTTGTCTCAGTTTGATCTCAGCCGCTTTTTGAATCAATGTGTTGCAGCCGTCGCTTTATATCTTTACAAAGTGGTTGGCCCGCCAAGATGTGGCATATTTTATTTGCGCTTGCTGGGTCAGCTTTTGCCTGTCCTTGTTTGCCTCGTTTACTTTTGTGCCAAGCATGAAGCCATGAAACGTTATCGCCCTTGACCATGGACGAATCACCCAAAAAGACGATTCCCTTGGTGTAATTGCATTCCGCTGTGGCTTCTCCTAGAGCACGAATCTATGTGCCGCGCCTGTACATCTCTCCCTCCTTTAAACAACGATTTTCAGCGAACCTGCAAGGTGCCCAGCTCCAGCTGACCACGAAAGGCAGCTTGGCCAATCATCTGACAAGACTCAATACGGAAATACGCAGGACTTCTAAATTGTGTAATATATTAATATGGCTAAGTCTAGCATTTAATGTGCCCAAGTCACACCGTCGTCGCTCAGAATTTTCTTGTCACCGTGGCCGATGTTCCACGTTAAGATGCGTTCAGCGAGAGAGAACACATCGAACAAGGCGCGCACCTGGTCGAAGTAGACCATTTATCCTCTCCTAAGATCACTTGGTATCCACTTGTCACTCGCATACCATTCTTGGGCCGAAACTCTGGCGACAACGTGGAGAAGCCCAAAGCCGTGATCCGAGGGTCGATTCCCCACGCATTTTCAATTTCAAGCATCCATATCCCTCCCATTTTGACTTCGATCGCTGTATTACCTCTCAATCTTGGCCACCTTTACCTAGGAAGGACGATACCTGAACCGGTCCTTGATGACAATATCACAATTGCGATTTTCCAAGTCCTCGCAAAATTGTATGAGCTGCTACTCGTTGCGAGTCTTACTACTATCGTCTTCACAGCCGTTCGTGATAGGCTTGTCTCAGAGACTGGAGTGCCGTTTGGATTCTTATGTGCTGGCTTTACTTTCTCGGAGCTTATTTTTTTCTGGTCAGAAGAGTTCTGGGGAGCAGTTAGGGCAAAGAAGCACTGACGCGCCAATAACCTCATCGCCATGTTGCTGGTTGTGGCAGGGTTGATTGCAGTCCCTGCTGGACCATCCGCTGCTGTGCTTCTTATTCCCAGGCAGCAAGATTGGAGTGCAGGTGGTTCCGATTTCTACTTAGGGGGCTCATCAGAAGAACTTTTCGCCAGTTAATTGATTGCGTCATCATCAAGCATACGTTTGGAATGTTACAGCTCGAATGCTACCTACTACGGCGTCTGTCCAAGCGGTGGCCTTCTCTCATTGTCGGCGTACGCCTCGCAGCTGAAGAACATTCAGAACGGTCCAAACCTTGACCGTCCCCCAGTTAGGGCCTCCGGTATGTTCTCGAACAACCAAGTCACTGTCTCAAATGTCGTCCGAAACTGGACAGCGTCAATGCTGATGGGGAGCCCGAGAGGATTTGCATGCCAGACTGCCATCGTTGCTCCATATTTGGCGGCCATGGTGTATCAATCGAATTTGTTCACAGATTGGCAGATAGTTGCCGGAAACGAACCTTATACCGGTCTCCGTAGTGCGTCGAAATACGAATATCGGTACTATGACGGAGTTTCATTGAATACGCGAACTCAGATTCCAGCTGTGCGCACCGCATGTTCTCTGGGCCAGAACATCAGTGTGGCGGGTGCCACAGTCAATTTCCCTGTAATGCCAAAATATTCGTGCTGGCATGAAACACAATCTTTCTCCGTTCCTGGGCTCAATAATACCCCTTCAAGCAACATTAGAGTGTCTTGGATTAAGCTACCTCCTCGATTTGGTGGGACAAGTACAGGAATGTTGTTTGAAGCCCCATGGTCTGAAAACCGGTCATCTAGAGTCGCGGTTGGCTGCTCTATTGATTCTAGATGGGCTGAAGGTTCTGTTGATGGTACATCCGGGACACCAACAAGCTTAGCACCCTCTGAGGAATGGGGGCGTGTTTTTCAACTGGAAACTCCTTTTAGACCCCTGAACGACGGCTCATGGCGTAAGATAAATCTGGACGATAGCTGGCTCCAAGCTCTGACCCTTAGCAACGCATCTTCGCAAGACCAGTTCTCGACATCAAACATCAATATCTTCGAAACTCTTTTCGAAAATACTGCTATCATTGATGATGATTTCTTAGAAGCCCAGGATCAAACTGCAGCTTGGAATTACAATGCGCCAGGATCTGCTAACAGAACACTTTTTCTAGAGTGGATAACTACATTGCTCATCGCGGACGCAATTTCACGGCAAGGCAGCAGCCGAGCGTTCAACATCTCTGGGTCCGCATCAGATTGGATATTACTGGATTACAATAAACATCCGGACTTTGAGAAAAAAATCTTCGAAGGCGGCCAAACACTAAAGCAGCCTATTGGAGTGGAGTTTGAAACTTTCAGTTTGACCATAACTCTCTAGACCCTGTCATATCGGGCAAAAACTATCACAGACTTCCTGTCTGTCGCAGTCCTCGTCATACACATCCTTTTAGCGCTGTCTCATACAGCTTACCTACTCTGGACTCGCAAGTCGTCGAGGGCGTGGCACTCTGTTGCTAAAATGTTAACACTCGCCTACAACTCATCGCCTACAAACCAAGCCCTTTCCAATACTTCTGCCGGAATCGACTGCATTCGGACGTACGGCAAGCTGGCTCATGTGCACGCGGTTGCAACTATGGAGTCAAATGTGACACTGCAAATAGGTCCAGTTAGGCAGGCGGTACTATCTTTCCGCGACGAAAATGAGGCTGTCGTTAATGATCTTGGGCATTTGCAGAATTTCAGCCAAGATCGGGGTTCGGCGGCTGTTGATTCAAGTACACAGGGGCTGCAAAACGAGATTGAACTTGAACCTTTTCAGGGCCATAGCGATTTTATCCCCCTAATACCTCCTCGGGTGTCTGGAAGCCGACCTTGGTCCAAAAATCCGGCCGTTGGATTCAGACATCGACTTTCCAACAAGTCGACGGGGAGAATTATGCCAGATGAACTATACTCCTAGGTTTTAGCCTGTTTTTATGTAATTACCTCCATGTTTTGTGCATTTTGTGCATATGTACTTTCTCCTGATATTTTAAAATATAGTTATCGTATATTAGCAGAAGTTTCTGCATGTGTAGATAGTCTGCTTGCACCCGCCAATCAATTTCAGTTTTCTTATCACCCGTACGGCTGATCCAAAAGAAATCAGCTGTACCTCCTGGTCTTAGCTTGTGCGTAAAGCAAGGTGAACCTGCTGTTCCACGTTGTCTCTTATGGATGAGATCGAGGGTAAGCTTGACGACATTATCCCACGCAGGAGCTGCAGTTCGCAAAGTGCATCCTATTGAGGTTCTCAAAAGAGACAGCAGACCTTTGCGGACAATTTTCTGTATTCCAGCCATACTCGTCGGCATGTTACTGCGAAGCGCGTGAGTCAACCAAGTTTCGGGGACTCATGGCAACTGTAGTCACATTTGACGAACTCACATCCTCCACACGGTGAAATTGTCTACGTATGATCGTAATTAAACGGTCAGCTTACCTTCTGAATGCATTCGTTGAGTCGATACATCCAGGTCGTGATAGCTAGTCTATCTTAGCTATCGGATGTCTTTAGTAATCCCGTCCCTGCTTATCCTGGTTTATAGGAGAGTTTACGAGTATAGCCAGGTCGCCGATGGTTGGGGCATACCTCTCCTGATTCTTCCAGGGCCAGTGAGAATCACTTTTGAGAAAGACAGTGCGGCAATCATTCTCACAACTCCTCAGAGGTCGTAACACGAGGGCTGCATGAGAGATATGTGGTACCTGGAAGGTCTCGTCGTAGCTGTCATGAGTGAGCTTAGCACCTCCAACAAGGTTCCGGTATTTTGCATTTTAGACGATAGCAACTATGGGGGGACAACTGCCGCGCTCAATGCCAGAAGCGATAGAATAGGCAAACTTCCCGGTAGCAAAAGCTTACTAGATCTAGCTCGTGGATAGATGCGTTCGCTTTTGGATAGCGAGCTATAACATCGTGTAGAATAGGGTTTTCCATTTCACGTCGATATGTGAAGCATTCCCTACAGTCAGAATAACATGGAGCTGCGGATAAGTTTTGGAGGATTTGGTCCACTGCGGGAACTCCATGGGGGCTGCTTCGCTCCAATGTAGATGGTTGTCCCTGTCATGAGTTTGAGGCCATTAGTCTGGAAGCAAAAGCCTTGTTAAATGCTTGAAAAACAAGGACTAGGTAATGTCTGGGACGGCATTTGGAGATAAGCCTTGCGGCAGCTCCGTTGGCATAGTACTACCTCGACAGCCGTACGAACCGAAGCAGAGTCGAAGCGCATGGGCAGCCGCAGGCCCGTGTACCAGTAATTTCTCCATTGATCGGCAAACTGACCACAGGACGGGCGAGATGACTTTGATTAGAACTACCTAGGTACTCCAACGCAGCCGGCTGTGGAATGGAACGGACCGGAAATCGTGTCCTTGTCCTGGGCACAAGAGCTGCTTGATTGTCTGCCTCAAGTACCTTGGTAGGTACCTAGTAGCCCCCAGTAGGTATCTTAGGTAGGTATGAGGGTAGGTGCCTTGAGTTGTTGCCTCGCATCCAGGCAACCTTGGGCGGAAAACTTTATATGGCAACTGTGCGCTTACCTGCAATTACCTTCCTGATACTACAGCCGTTCTTACATTGTGGAAAAGGGCAATTGCCGGATAAAATACGCGTCGCTACCTTACGATGACATTAGTATTAGCCACCTGGGTACGCACTGGCATGGTGCCGCCACCAGGCATCGAAATTATATTTTAGTGGGGAAGGCTACCATGAAAATCTACCTACTACACACCTATACCTACCTTAATCAGTCAATCAATTCCACCATCCCACCACGGCTGTCACAATCCTGTTCTCTCTGTCTCTCTGACTCCCGTCGTAATTAGCTTGTACCCATACAGACCAACCTGGACCCATGCGTGCGAGTTTCGTGCTCCAAGCACTGACGCGAAGCTCTTTTCTTCGCAATGGATGAAGATCGACTTGTGCAGCTCCTCGAGAGCTTACTTCAGCGTAAACTTTCTTGTGTCTGCTGTTCGTTGAGGATTGGCTAACTTTTCCGCAGCGGACACTGAACGGGTCAAACTTGCTACTGCAACACTCAACAAAGATTTCTACACGTCTCCGAACGCACTAGCCTACCTTATCCGCATTTTGACAAGCGAGAGGAAAGATGAGATCAAGCAACTTGCAGCCGTGGAATGTCGGAAACTAGTGTACAAATATTGGGCAGCGGTCCCTGCTGAGCAAAAGCCTCAGATACGAAATCATCTGCTTGAATCAACATTCAAAGAAGAGTCGACCTATATTCGTCACTCGTATGCGCGCGTAGTGTCTGCAATCGCTCAACTTGACCTTCAAGATGGTGATTGGACAGATCTGCCAAGAGTATTGCAAGGGGCCGCTACGAGCGAGGCGGCGCGACAGCGAGAGGTCGCAATCTACATTCTCTTCACGCTGCTGGAGGTTGCAACTGAGATGTTCATCGACAACGCTTCCGATATGCTGACACTGTTTACACGGACTATCCAAGACCCCGAGAGCGTCGAGGTACGCATCAACACAATGTTGGCGATTTCGCAGCTTTCGCTAGGCATTGACACGGATGAAGACCCAAAGTCATTACGGCTACTCCAACAGGCAATTCCGAGCATGGTAGCAGTTCTCAAGAAGTCGGTGGAAGATGGAGACGAAGACCATGCAACGCAAGCGTTCGAAGTATTTCAAACACTGCTTGCAGGGAATCCAGCGCTACTTAATCCACACTTCCGAGACCTGGTCTCATTCATGCTCGAACTCTCTACAAATACAGAGCTTTCTGAAGACTCAAGGGTGCAGTCACTGTCATTCTTGATGCAGTGCGTCAAGCTTCGTCGTTTGAAGGTTCAAGGACTTCGACTTGGCGAGGAAATAACAATTAGGGCTCTACAAATAGTCCCCGAGCTGGGAGATTTGACCGGTGAAGAGGAGGATCTCACTCCTGCCCGATCTGCTCTTGGACTTCTCGATATCTTGGCCAGCAGTCTGCCCCCAAGTCAAGTTGTGGTGCCCTTACTGAAAGCAATCGGTCCGTTTGTCTCATCACAAGAGCCCGACAAGAGGCGAGCAGGCATCCTTGCTTTGGGAATGTGTGTCGAGGGCGCGCCGGATTTCGTTAGTACACAACTGAAAGAGATTCTGCCCATGGTCTTGCATTTGCTTAATGACGAAGACGCCATGGTTAGATCCGCTGCCTTGAATGGTGTCGCAAGGCTGGCAGACGACCTTGCCGAAGACATGGGTAAAGAACACGCTCGCCTTCTGCCTGCCTTGATTCAAAATTTCGATGTTGCAATGTCTCAATTACAGGGACCCGGCGGCAAGACAAATCTCGACATTGTACGACAGAGCTGCAATGCAGTAGATTCCCTTATAGAAGGATTAGCGAAAGAAGATGCTGCAAAGTATGTACCGGAGCTTGTCCCGCGTATTAGCCGACTCTTCGAACATGAGGAATTCAAGGTGAAAGCCGCAGCAATTGGAGCTGTGGGTGCAATTGCCGGTGCTTCAGAAGAAGCGTTCTTGCCTTACTATGAACAGACGATGGCCGCTCTTGGAAAGAACGTCAACATTAAAGACAGCCAGGAAGACTTAGACCTACGGGCGATCGCTTGCGATTCTATTGGCAAAATTGCTGCGGCCGTGGGAGCACGACCATTCCAACCTTATGTGCAAGGTCTTTTGGTTGCCTCAGAAGAGGCTCTCAATCTCGATCACCCAAGGCTAAAGGAGACTAGCTACATTCTTTGGAGCACTATCGCCAAAGTATATGGTGAAGATTTCGAGCCATACCTTCCAGGTGTCGTCAAAGGCTTGGTTGAGAGCCTGAAGCAGGAAGAAGACGAACTGGATGTTGAGCTGGGTGCAGAAGCCCAAGATCTACTTGGCACTGAGGTCACCATCGCTGGCAAAAAGATCAAAGTCACTGCTGCTGGCGACGAGGACGCTGACGAAGACATTAATGGCAATGACGACGATGATTGGGACGATTTGGAGACTGCAACTGCCGTCGCCATGGAAAAGGAGATAGCCGTCGAAGTCATTGGAGATGTGCTTACATCGACAAAGAGTAAGTTTCTACCCTTCCTCGAGTCCACAATAGAGACCGTCCTGCCCTTGATGGAGCACTCCTACGAAGGAGTCAGAAAGACTAGTATTACCACGCTCTGGCGTGCGTACACGATGCTCTGGGAACTGGCCGAACAGAATGGGATGGAGAAGTGGAAGCCCGGCCTACCACTTCAAGTGCAACCAACGACAGACTTGACCAAACTCGGCACACTAGCCATGACAGGCACCCTTGCGGTCTGGCAAGATGAAGAGGATCGGTAAGTCCTATACAAATCCATTCCTTTTTTTTTCTTTTCTTTAAAAAACCATGATGACGCTTTTTCGCTATACCCAGCTCACTCAGACGCAACAAGCGATTGCTGAGAAGGCGAATTGAACACCATCTGACAATCTCATGCGACATTTTCTGATGTGCTCATGCCCGTTTCTGTTTGGAGGCTGACATTAACAGAGGTACGGTAACTGACATCAACCGCTCGCTTGCCACAACACTGAAGCTCTGTGGTCCTGCCATTCTTATGAATGGAAACGAAACTGTTGTGGCTCAGATCAAAAACCAAGTACTGGCTGTATTGACCAAAGTCCATCCTTGCCAGCAAGATCCGGGAGTGGAAGACGACACGGCTGACGCATTGGAAGAATCGTCCGAATATGATTGGCTCGTCATTGAGACCGCTATGGAAGTCGTGACCTGCCTCGCGGCAGCGCTAGGAGAAAGCTTCGCTCAGGGCTGGAAAGAATTCGAGAAGCCGATCCTCAAATATGCAAGCAGCCAGGATGCCACGGAGCGGAGCTCTGCGGTCGGGACAATTGCAGAGTGCATTGGAAATATGGGAAGCGCCGTCACACCGCACACGGTCGGACTTATGAAAGTCCTCACGCACAGGATGGGTGACGAGGATCCAGAGACAAAGTCGAACGCTGTCTACGGCATCGGTTTGCTTTGCGAGAAATCGGAAAATGATAAAGAGATTCTTAGCAACTATGTTATGATCCTGGGCAAATTGGAGCCGTTGCTCCACGGCAGTCAGGCCGCGAGGCTCCTCGATAATTCTGCAGGGTGCGTGAGTCGCATGATCTCCAAGCACAAGGACAACGTGCCTCTGCAAGAAGTGTTGCCAGGTCTATTGGATCTCCTGCCATTGAGAGAAGACTTTGAGGAGAACGAGCCACTCTTCAAAATGATTGTGCAGCTTTGTAAGATTCCATATTTCTGCTATCGTCTGAACGTGAGGTTAACAAAGTCGATAGATCAATCTGGCGATGCGACGATGCGACAGCTCTCCCCACAACTGATGTCCGTTCTCCCAAAGGTTCTGGGTCCACCGCAAGAGCAGTTGGATGACGAGAATCGGCAGCGAGTGATGGAGCTCGCCAAATTCCTGCAGGGCCAAGCAGGGTAGACCAAGTCGTGCTCCCGGTCCTCGCATGTCTCAGGCTATGAGGATACGACTGCGATCTTTCTTGGTACGGGGCGTTGGACGAGATGACGAGGGATGATAGCATAGATACCACTCTTTCCCATACGGAAAGGGAAAAATGGATAGACTTACGGCACGAATTGAACGGCTTGCCTTTTCCAACAGGTTCATCATCAATCCTTTGAATTGACCTGCCCAAGTGTTCATCAACTCAGAACCTTCGTCTTCATCCACTCACTTGTTCCCAGGCCCAAGTTCAGCCCATTCCTTGCCCACCACCTCCGTACCTGCTCCCCTCTCTCTCCCTCCATTCCATCTTCCAATGCCTCCTCCACATCACACGTCTTATACTCCACCCTCAACCCTGCCAGCCCCTCCCTCCCCACCC